>DWQW01008892.1:0-13477 GCA_018249695.1 Heliconius erato demophoon
ACTCAACACGCAATGCCTCCAGAATTCGGCAGAAAGTGGGGAACGGAGTGTCTTAACACTAGGTTCCCTCTGCCTACCCTGCTGTGTGCGGGATACAGCGTGAAGCTAATTTAATTTAATTTTTAATAATTATAATAAAAAAAATCTTCCCATATGCATTATCCGGACTGGATGTTTGATAAAAACAATGTTTATATTTCATTTTCTATACTTACAAACTGTAAAGCTCAAAAACAAGTCTCCACTCGTATACAGTACTATTACTACTTACTGGTCCACGAGATAGATTAACTTCGGCAGTTTCACAACTCAAATCCGACTGACAAGTACCGGCGATGGCAGTGAGGGCGGTAAGAGATTTGTACGTAATAATACCTTTATATGTCAAGTTTCTTTTGTATTCTTTTATACTTTGTGATGTACTTCATATCTTCATTTTTTAAATAAATAATAGAGTTTGAGAATTAATATAAGTAGATATATTTATCAATTTATTTATTATTACCGTTGTTTTGTTGGTGCTTTCTTCCTTATATACGCTTTAAAATGTTTGTATTTAGATATACTATAAGATAAGAACAGAAAATTTTTTTTTGCTTCACTTAAGACACTTCATTCCCTACTTTCCAGCCAATCTTTGTGGCATTGTGTGTTGAGTAGCGAAAAGGCATGAACGCTTTGTCTTGCTACCAGATCGGCAAAATGGAAATAATTAATTCCCCAAATATGAACCGAACCCATAGCTATTGTAGTAACAGCCTGAACGCTTACCACTATGCTACGGTCTCGTGGAAATTTATCTTATTTTCAATATACAAACAATTTTGTACCTAAAACAGTATTTGTGTAACATACTCCGTGAAGGTTTATAAGTAAAAATTATTGCCATCGAGAGAGGTCCCTTTTGTTAGTCTTGCGATAACGGTTGACTTATTAGGCGCCTTTGTTCCGCTGCCATAGCGTCTTGAGTGTGCTCAAATGTGCTTTACTTACAAAAGGAAACACAACCTTGCTCATTTCCTAAGGATTTACTTTATCACGTGGTTTCGGCTTAATTAACGTTTTGACAACACGTGCCTAGGACACCTCTAGGCAAGTGAATTATATGTATTATTTTATCCCTCATATAGCAGCAGAATAGACAGAGATAACCTAGTGTTATTTTTTAGGTTAGATATCCTTGGTTACGAAGTCTTTTTCAATAATAGATTTAAAAAAAAAAACTGTTCCAAATTTGACTGTCGCTCCGGTGGCTGGTTTAGCTTCGGTGATGATTCTTTTTGTAGTTATTTTTATTTCTCCTCTCTAAGACGAATCGTGGTGTAGAGCACCGTAATTCGACACTAAAATGGAGTAATATTTGAAACAGTGTCCTGCCCGTATTTTTTCTCTGCCTTCTATGAAATACAGGAATAGCGTTAAATAAAAAAAATATTTATAATAAAATTCACTGTACAACATATCGAAATGTATATCAATTATTAGAAAGCTAATTAATCACTCTCGTCTTACAATATATTAGTACATTTTCGCTGTGATATTTTTTCAAGTTATTGATGCTGCAGATTTGCTAGTTATAATGTGACAATATTTTATATTATTTATTGAAACTTTTTATCTTGGCTTCCATTTCATATTTATGTTTTAATGAGATATATGTTTCGGAAGGCTAAATTGAAATAATTGTTTTACATATTATGTCAACGAGTTTGGGTTGCGCTGGCTACAAAATAAAAGACTAGACTATTATAAAATTAAGTCATTGTGCGATATACGCTTAAAGTACATCGAACTGTAACATTTTATTTCAACAAATAATGAAATGTTGCGACACAAGGTGTTACCTATTTACCTTTCGAAGTAGGAAAGAATATTTCGACAGAGTAAAACTAAAAAGATAAAAGCGAGCCCTGTATGTTATTAGTATTAAGTGTCAGAATATACTTTTCGAGAAAATAAATTTTCACGCTTGTTTTCTCTTTTTAGTTTTGTGCAGTAGTGATTTTTGTTTCTTTTTTTTTAATAATTTGTTTAACACATCAGGGTAGGCAGAGGGAACCTAGTGTTAAGACACTCCGTTCCCCACTTTCTGCCGAATTCTGGAGGCATTGCGTGTTGAGTGGCAGAACTCAACGCCGCGCTTAACCTCGATACCAGAGCGAAAAAATGGAAATATAAATTTAAGTAAATCTCCTCCTCGAGTGGCGATCGAACCCACAACCAGTCGGTTTTGCAGTCACACCTCGTGCCGCTGCGCCACGACCGGCCTCATAATAATTTGTTATTTAAGTTTTTTTTATTCGTAACTATTAGTTCCGGTGTTATCATTATAAGACGCCAAATTCCGTAGTCTTAATTATTTGAAGGATTTATTTTATTACTTGAAGGACGTAATACCTTTAAATTTGAACCCTCTTTCACAGTCCATAATTCGTAGGCTATGCATTTTCTCATTTTTATTATAATTACGGTAAAGGTAATTATATCGGTGAAGATATACTTTTAATAATATATCTTTTTGAAATCTTTGTGATCAGCTCTTTAATATAATAACTTAATAATTGACTTAACACCGCAAGACAATTCTAAAATTTCTAACAATATCTCGACTATGGAAATATGTTCAGTGATTCTGGAGGTATGAGATAATAAAGAATATCACATACATACAACATACGTGAGAAAAACCAAACTCTTTTTACAGTCCGGTAAATAGCGTAACTGCAAAAATTTACTTTTTTATCAGCTTCACGCTGTGTACAGCAGGGTAGGCATAAGGAACCTAGTGTAAACACACTCAATCCCCACTTTCCGCTGAATTAAAAAATATATATTTTATTCAAAAGTTAATTAAATCTAAAAATAAATAAATCAGCTTCACGCTGTATCCCGCACACAGCAGGGTAGGCAGAGGGATCCTAATGTTAAGACGCTCCGTTCCCCACTTTCTGCCGGATTTTACAGGCATTGCGTGTTGAGTAGCAGAACTCAACGCCGCGCTTAACCTCGACACCAGAGCGAAGAAATGGAAATATAAATTTAAGTAAATATTTCATCTCCTCGAGTGGAGGTCGAACCCACAACCAGTCACACTTCGGGCCGCTGCGCCACGACTGGCCTCAAGACAAGCTATTATAAAATGACGTCAGCAGTGGTATTTGAATTTTGTTCTAAGCTTGAGATATTTTAGATGTTAAAGATTAAATGTTTTTAATTTTCTAAAGTACTTGACTTTGAATGCTGAGCTTCCATTTAATTATTTTAAAATATACTTGGAGATATAATGATAGTCATAACGTTTCACCATTTCAGCTTTAAAAAAAAACATGTTTTCTGTAGAAATTTCTTTTTACAGTATAAGAAAATTCTATATTCTAAGATGAATAGATATCAGTCATTGCTAAACTGTTAATGGACATAATATATAGATTTAGGACCTTTTTAATTGTGTAAATATGCGATAAGAAAATAAAAAAGAAACATCATATAAAGGATTTATTTAAACATTATAAGCAGTAGTAGTAGTATAGTATTTTACAATACGTTTGTTTTATTTGTGTACCTATATACTAATACTTTTACTATGTTCGGAGTTTTTTTTATGGAAAAAGACAAAGTAAACGAGCGTACGGGTCACCTGATGGTAAGTGATCACCGCTGCCCACGACTTCGTGTAACACCAGAAGAGCTACAGGTGCGTTGTCGGCCTTTAAGGTGGAGATTGATGCGCTTTTTGAAGGTATCCCAGTCGAAACACTGCTGCAGAAATGCCATTCCACAGTTGTGTGGTGCATGGAAGGAAGTTCCTATGAAACTGCACAATAGTGAAGTGCCACGCATCTGGATGGTGTGGATGTACTTGAGTTTCTGACGTACTGTTCGGTAAGAAAATTCGGCAGCAGGTAACAGGTCAAACAATTTTTCAGAACACTCCCCATGATAAATGCGGTAGAGAACACACAGCGAGGAGACGTCTCTATGCAATGTGGCCTTCCACATCATTCACCATTGGGTCCCCAACGATTCGAACGTTTTCTTTATTGAACGATTCTGCGCCACGAGTGGTCGCAACTTTATTATTTCATATTCTTTATTATTATTTTAAAACTGATCCTCTCACTGTGCTTAACAAAAATACAAAAAGTAAGGGAAAATCTGAAAAAAATCGAGTTCAAAAGAAAAAGAAAAAAAAGGACAATCCTTAGGTAATTTTACTTACGTCAATTAGTAACTGGTAGACTGAGTAGATTAACTCTTAGCTTGTGCCTGTAAGACCCGGGTTAGGTGGTCCGTCATTAATAATGTTCGAAATAAAATGGGACGATTTGTCACAGACACTGAAAGATCTGTAAGTTGTCTTAAGATAACAAATAAAATGAACACTTCGTATAACGTAAAGTAATAATTATATTTATTAATATATATATGACTTAGTGTTAAGACACTCCATTGTACACATTGCATGCTGAGTAGCTGAATATTAAATATTTAATTCCCCGAAAGTGGATAGAACCCACAACCATGGCGAAACGCTCACACGCTTGTGTCCCTGCACCACTACGGCTACAATAATATAATTTGTTTTAGATAAAAAAAAAACTCTCCTTTAGCATAAATTATTATCCATCAATTCTGAGGTACTTGTGTTATTATTAATATCGTATTAGCAGTTCTATTGCGAAAAATATAACATCTACGAAGTAGAAGAAATTCCACAAGTGTGCGACTGTAAACGCGATAGGTTGTGCGTTCGATTTTCACTCAAGAAAATAAAATATTTGAGCCTCTGCGCAACGACTTGCCTTATAGATATCAAATTTACACACAAATTTACAAACAAAAGTTATTTAATCGTGTATACAACATTTAAATATAATTTTACCCTGGTTTACCATATGAAAACCCTAAATAAGTTTGTAACCATTATAAAAAACCCTTTTTACTTATCTTTCCGACCCAAGCCTAAAAGTAAAATATAAAAGATAAAGCGACGGACTCTACAATATTTCTCAATATTTAGCCAACATTTATGCTCTAGATACGACCGCGTGCCGTTTTAATATTGTGCTGCAAATGCGTATTATCTCAGATATTATCCCGCCGTGATCCCATTTTCACAGCGACGGCTCTAACACGGCAGGTGCTCTACATTGTTTTTATAATTGTTTATTGATATAAAATATGATATTCTTGCAATGTTAAAAAAAAAACAGAAAATTCTATTAAATAGCAAATATTCAACAAAGCCAATCGAAAATATTGCTTGAGAGAAAGGCCTTTGATGTTAATAAAAGGCATCCACATTAATAGACATCTAATAATTCTAACGATAAAGCAAAATTTTAGGGAATTGAGCTAGATTTAATAAATTCTCGCAACTTTATATAACACTAGCGACCTTATATAAAACACGGCATCGCCCGCTTAAACTTATTGTTATAACAATCAAAATCTATACATAAATGGTAGCCTATGTGATATTCAGATGTGTAAGCAATAATACTGTAAAGTTCATTCAGTATTTTTTACGTGAAAGTGGAACAAACATCCATCCTTATAAACTACTAGTGGGCACGCACGGCTTCGCCCACTTATTAGGAGTGAATTCTAAAAAAACCACGAAACGCGTGTTCAATAAAATATTTTTAACAGTCTGAATTTAAATTTTTATAAAAATCGGTGGCAATTTAAAGATTTTTCCATATAAATTTTCAACCCCTTATTTGAACCCTTAGGGGGTGAATTCTTAAAAACCATGAAATACGTGTTCAATGAAATATTTTTAAGCGTCTGAATTTCAAATTTTATAAAAATCGGTACAAATTAATTTTTTTTTCCATACAAACTTTCAACCCCTATTTCATCCCTTTAAGGTTAAAATTTTTCAAATTCCCTTCTTAGTGGATGTGCAGAATATAAAAATAAACACCTGCCCAAATTTCACGTTTCTACCATCAGCGGTTACGGCTCTGCGTGCGTCTTACCTCAATCAGTCAGCACAAGTCCTTTTATATATATAGATAGATAACATTTAGATTATTAGGGATTTCACGTTTTCCCGCATAGCAGTGTAGATAATGAGAACGTAGTGTCAAGATACTCCGCTTTGTACGAGTGGCAGTACTCAACTCTGCATCCTGTTTTCCTACAGCGGGTAATCGAAAATAATTTGTTGTCTGTTATTATTTTCAATAGGAACCGAACCCACGACCATCACGTATTCCATGAAACATTTTGTAAGATCTATAGAAAGATAGGCCTTTGATGTAAATAAATTAACCGCAATGTACTCGTATATAGATATATGCACATTTAACAATTGTAATGCTAGAACGAAACTGTAGAGAATCGAGTTAAATTCTATAAATGCTCGCAACTATATACCTATATAACGTCTCGATATAATCTACATAATGGATGTATCGTATTTCAAAGAGATTTATCTGATTGGCTGTATTGATATTTGGCTGTATACGATTTAGGGCCGTTGTGGGAAATGTCTCTAGCTGATGCTCTCTTGAGACTACAAATCGTGGATTGACTCGAAATTTTAACTTAGGACTTAATAATCGTGTAGTATAGGTAATCGGAGGTCAGTGAGGCAGTTTGGTCGATATGGAGGAGGAGGATGATTTTTTTTGGCTTCACACTGTACCCCGCACAAAGTAAGTTAGGCAGAGGGCATTTGGAAATCTAGTGTTGAGACACTCTGTTTCAATGAAGACTCTTTCGGTCCTCACTTTTCGCCGAAATCTCGAGGTACTGCGTGTTGAGTGGCGGAATTTAACATACGAAACGACTTTGTCGTTACCAGAAAGAAAAACTGAAATTTAAAAACATTAAATATTACATTCCCCCTGAGTGTTTACAATTGTACGCCATGTTCCTACACCACGACGACCTCAGCTAACCCAAAATTAGTATATTTTTAAATATACTCTATTGGAGCCTAAAATGTATTTATTGTCACCACTTCGCTTACACCTAGAATAGTTTACAGTATGGTACTTCATTTTTGAAATGTTATCTGTTTTATTATTGCGTTAGTCCAGTCGAAGAGCAGAGGTTCAAGTGAGACAGTAAAAACGACTGGTAGTGGGTTCGATCCCAACTTGAGGAATTGAAATATTTATTCAAATGTATATTTTGTATGCAGATGATCTTCAAATCTACCATCAAGCCAAACTACCTGAGCTACCTTTTGCTATAAAAGCAATAAATGAAAACTTGGAGAACATATACACATGGAGTAAGTCATTTGGTTTACGACTGAATCCTATTAAAACGCAGCTTATTATAGTTGGCAGCGCAAAACTTATATCCAAAATAGACCTCTTCACTTTACTAGCTGTATGTCTTGACGGTGTTATTATACCTTACAGTAAATCTGTAAAAGATCTGGGTATCATCTTGGATCAACAGCTATGTGATGTGAGCAAGAAGATGTTTGCTTCTCTAGGATCTCTTAAACGGTTTCGCAATTTTCCCCCTATACCTACTAAGATTGCGTTAGCAAATACTCTCCTTTTACCGATTCTTGATTATGCTGATCCTTGCTATTTTGATCTAAGAGAGGAGCAATTAAATAAGCTTGAGCGTCTTCAAAATGTATGTATACGATTCATATTTGGTCTACGTAAATATGATCACATTTCCGACTTCCGAAAAAAGCTCAAGTGGCTCCCTATCCGGTTTCGTAGGAATACTCACATACTTCATCTTCTTTACTGTATTCTGTTCAATCCAGCCTCTCCCCCGTACCTAAAGGAACGTTTTGAATTTTTGGGCGGCTCACATCCTCGACGTCTGCGATCCGATAACAGTCTGGTACTAAAAATTCCACAACATTCCTCGTCATTTTATAGTGACTCATTTACAGTTACTGCATGTCGGTTATGGAACGCCCTACCCTTGAATGTCAGGAATTCAAAAACGTTCCCTACTTTTAAAAAACGATTAAAAAAACACTTTCTTTCTTTTTAATTTTTTTTTTACCCGTGCCTGTAGAATATAATTTTTGAGTAGTGTATATTTTTCTATACTGTTAGTATGTATGAATATACTTACCTAATTTATATTTTGTATGTATGTATGTATGTATGTATGTATATATGTGTGTTTATGTATTATTTATATTGAGTATTGTTCACACTCTACTCACTATTTATTTATTTTACGATTTCCAACGCCTTAAGGTTGCCTGGAAGAAATCGCTATATCAGCGATAAGGTCGCCTATTGTACATGTTCTTACATTTGTATTATATTATTTCTTTTGTGTACAATAAAGAGTTTATTATTATTATTATTTTCATTTCTTTGCTCTAGTGTAAAGTCGCCATTTAACACGCGATGCCTCCAGAATTCAGAGGAAAACAGGGAACGGAGTGTCTTAACACTAGGCTCCCACTGCCTACACCGTGAAATGATTATTTTTTTACATTGAATTGTATATATTTTTGTAATATAATACGATAAATTAACATATTCACGAGAACATATTTTAAGGGCTCTAGCGTTGTGTGAGACAAATGTTCAAAGTAATTAAGGCGCCACTAATATAATTAATTAAAATGCTCTCTCTATGCGCTGACAATGCTTTAAATGTATACACAATATATTAAAACGTTCATTGTTGTTACAAACTCGAGGAAAATAATGATTTTAGTATATAAACCAGCAGTGTCCGCTACTTCATTATTTGTCTGAATAGACAGATGGATATCTATACTATAATAAAAGCGTAAATAAGATGTGAAGTCCGTGTGTTCGTTAGTCCGTTTTGTTTTGTATTATTTTTCCTTGGCACTTATAATGACAAAGACTACTAAATAGTGACTAAGACTATAAACTATCCCAATATGTTTTTAATTACAATTTTGAACAACCGTATTATGAATGTCGTAACAAGAGAGAAATCAATTTACATCATATATTTTAATAATCATAGGCCAGTCGCGGTACAAGTATGACTCTAAACGCGACTGGTTGTCGGTTCGATCCCTACTCGAGGAAATGAAATATTTATTAAAATTTATATTTTCATTTCTCGTTTCAATGTCGCCGTACGTAGATTCGGCGGAAAATGGAAGATGGAGTGTCTGAGCACTAGGTTCCTTTTGCCCACCCTTCTGTGTGCGCGATACGGCGTGAAGCTGATTTTAATAACATATTAAATAAAAAAAAATGATAGTGACATTTAAAGCTAAATTTTATAAAAAATAACTACCATGGAAATCCAATAGCTATATGAATATTGAGTATAAAGTGAGCAATACGGAATGCCGTCGCTCGTTCCAAATATCCACTCACCGATAGATTCCGTTGCGTACTGTGAGAATTCCGCGTTATTAATTGCGCGCTAGTCTAGTATCGATATATATGTATGTATATTATTTTTTGAGCTCCACGCAGGGTAGGAACGGGGTACCTGGGAACCTAGTGTTGAGACTACATAACTTATAAAAGTTAATAATTTTTAGTAGGCTAGAGGTTTTTCATACAAAATGTAGCAAAAACGAAGCACGAAGCTGGTATCTTTTGATTTCGTTAACTTAGAAGCTTGAATTTTTCTATGCTCTAAGGGGACAGCAGACCTGATTATTTGATGTATATTTCATATATAATTTCAGCTTGACACCTACACGTGATCACGAGACAAATGGTCTTATTAGACAAACAACGAAGAGATCCTATAAAAGTTAAGTTTTGTTTTCCTTAACCGAAATCCTAAAAATTTGCAATCTTATCACACAACCTTTTTATTTCTACAAAAAACGTATTTTGTGTATAGTCGCTCTATAATTCAATAAAAATAATATTGTATGGAAGGACTAGAACATTTTCCCCAGATATTAAATTATAGGTTGAAACGCGATTATCTTACAACGTTGAGATGAAAAGCTTAAGTACAAAACATGTTTATCATATTCTATATAAAATATATTTATGCAATAAATATATGTTTAATAAAGAAAATATTAACCGTGTCGAGAAAATATTTTTTAAATTACAAGGAAATTATAAAGTTTTTTTTAAACAAAAATTCGAACTCCGCCTCTCAACACGCAATGCCTTGCGAAATTCACAAAATTTGACGAAAATTGAGAAACGAAGTATCTTAACACTGTATCTCGCATACACCATCTGCGTACTCTAGTGTATGCGAGATACAGTTTGTAGCTGAAAGAATGAAGTAAAACTTTTCGTCCACCATATAACGTTTAAAGAAACAAACGCTGCATTTACTTTGAACGCGGAGGGACAAATGTGGTTCTTCGCGGAGACAGGATTAAGCTATCGCCACTAGCACCTATTCGTAGCGCGCGAGCTTGGGAATGTACGAGTACTGTAACTACGTGAAAAGTGTTTTGTGCACTTTATCTTTGTATAATGTGTTTTATGTGTATTGTGGCTCAGTGGGGGATAGGTGCTTAGAACTAGTATTGGTGAAAGTTACTTATACAGTTTTAGTTTAAGTAGTTACTATAAGTAGTAGTGCGTAGTATGCATGCGTAAAATTGCACTAACAAACTCATTCCTATAACCAATTCTCGATTATGCTGATATTTGTTATCATATTTCAGAATTTCGTGATAAGCTCAAGTGGCTCCCTATCCGCCTTTGCAGGAATACTAAGCTAATTTTGTTGAAATGGCCATACAACATTTCTCAAATATATTCAAATTCAAATAATTTTATTCAAAATAAGAAGTTACATGCTTCACTTTTTGAACGTCAAATAATTTACCACCAGTTCACTAAAGTTAATGCCAGACCTGAGAAGAACCGGCGCAAGAAACTCAGCGGGACCTATTTTTTTAAAATAAATTTATACAAATACATATTTAAATATCTGTGACAATGATACTTTTGAAACAGACTGGAGCATTTCATTCCCAAGGCGTGTTATCATTTACAAAATCATTAATTTGGTAATAACCTTTAACACACAAACGTCTTTTCACAATTTTTTTAAATCGTGATATAGAAAATTCTCTGACGTTTTCTGGGATCCTATTGTAAAAGCGTACACATTGTCCCATAAAAGAATCACGGATTCGATGCAACCGAGTTACAGGTGCACCAAGATTATGCTTATTTCTAGTGTTAATATTATGAAAATCACCAATTTTGGTGAAATTATTAATGTTTTTCTTAACATACATAACATTTTCAAAAATATATTGCGATGCAACTGTCAATATATTAATTTCTTTAAATTTATATACAAATAAAATATATAATTTAGAGTTAGCACACCGCGATATGTCCTGTGGCCGGTCTTGGCTCACATTCTATCATGACCAACAAAGGGTCATGCTCGATGCGGTGTTTCAATTCTCAAGGCATTCGACTTTTTGATCTCATTTCTGTAATATTTATTAAAATTTATATTTTTATTTCTTTTATAACAACGATTTTTAACAATATACTTAATTTCCGATATTTCGGGCGTGATTAAAAGCGTGGGACTTAACGTGATGTTTTGTCGACCAAACCGGAGAAGTCAAAATATTTTTAAGTATAATCATACATCCGAGTAGGCCAACAGCCTCACAATTATTTAAAATAATATTCTAATTTATTTCCTAAATTTTTGATTCGAGGTAATTTATATCCAAGGTAACGGAAAAATCTGAATTTTCCACTCGTTTCATCATTGAAGTTCACAAAAACAAAGTTATGTGCGACCACTTATGCTACAACTTAATATTTCATATAAACACGTCGTAGAATAATATGTTTTTAAAACTGTTTAAGAAATTAATAACGACCGTTTACTTTTATAATACAATTGTCTTATTTTCTCTCGGGGCCGAGAAGGAACAGATAGCTGTGTGTAAACTATTATTAAACTTTAAAATAGTTTATTAAGGGCAGTCTTGGTGCAGGGGCACTAGCAAAGGAATGTGAAGGTGACAGAGTGTAGGTTCGATTCCCACTCGAGGAAATAAAATATTTAATCATTTCATTTCTACGCTTAGGTTAGCGTTTAGTTTCGCCGCACAACACGTAATTCCCCCAGAGTTCAGTGGGAAGTGGCGAGCGGAGTGTCTAATAACTAGACTCCACCTGCCCTTCTACACTACTACTGCTGTAACTGATTCCTCAAACATCCTTTAAATATTAATTTATATTATTTAATGAATAATGCTTTGGCTCGTGACTTGTCCAGTGGTTATAGCCTTTAATCTAAGTAATCGTTAGTACAGTAGAGGGAACAGTATTAGGAAAGTTAAATTTGCAACACAAACTTTTATATTATGCCAACAGATGGCATCGTTCTAATAAGATATTTGTCATTAGAAGGTTATTTAGGTAACTGGGAACTCAAGAATATTGCTTTGTCATAACTCGGAGCCATTCCCAAGAAAAGCCTAGAGCTTCGCCCTATCTTCGTCTCCACTATAAACCTCTCCAATACGTAAGTCCCCGCAATTACGTTGTCATTTTCTACCAGACAACAGATATTATTGAAACCTCCGACGTGTATATGTGACCTTTGGGCTTGTGACGCGTGTTCTTATAAAGTTTGTATTTGACATCGAGTCAACAATGTTTCGAAATTTCAAAAAGTGCTACTGCTATGCGGGAAAAAACATAAATCTGGTATTTATATAATCAGTAGATGCTATCAATAATTATTAACAAAATGACGATATCAACTACAAATTTGTAAAGAAAATTCAACAAAATAATAATTATTTTTTTTTATTCTATTTCATATCTTCTTTATTCTTAAATTATTTTCAAATACATCAATACCGTTTTTGATAAAGCTGTCAAGATATAATGGCGTTTGAATCCTACACTATTTAATATTTCATTTATCTAGATGTTTGGTAAAATTAATTAAAGTAGAAATCGACAAAACCAGGCCGAACTGTTTTATTTCTAGCCGCTAATAACTAAAAAAAAAGTTTATTCTGCTTCAATAGCAGGGTAGACAGAGGTTAAGACATCCTACAGAACCTACTGTTAAAACATCTCATTCCCCACTTCATTTTTAGAGGCATTACCTGTTTAATGGAAGAAATGAAAATATTAAACATTTAATTTTCTTGAGTAAGAATTGAATCCACAACCTGTCGCGTTTACAGTCTCACACTATCACAATAACACCTATCAGATATAATACTTTAAAATCAAAGAAAATGTAAAAAAGAAAAAGGCTTTCTAAAGCTACAGGATTTAATATGTGCTTCAAGAGAACTCGAAAAGCGCAAACAAATGGTGAAGAACGGTAAAGCGCTATAAACTGCGAATGGCATAAGTTCTTAACGCTATGAACCTAAGTTAAGTTTTAGAGGCTTAACTTAATACCCTACCCCGTGTTACCCTACTACATGCGAGATACAACGTAAAGCAATATAATTATATATATATATATATATATATATATATATATATATATATATATATATATATATATATATTTTCTTACTTTTAATATATATATATATATATATATATAT
>DWQW01008893.1:0-13477 GCA_018249695.1 Heliconius erato demophoon
TGTACCGATTTTTATAAAATTTGAAATTCAGACTCTTAAAAATATTTCATTGAACACGTGTTTCATGGTTTTTATGAATTCACCCCCTAAGGGTTCAAATAAGGGGTTGAAAGTTTATATGGAAAAAATTTTAAATTGCCACCGACTTTTATAAAAAATTAAATTCAGACTGTTCAAAATATTTTATTGAACACGTGTTTCGTGGTTTTATTTGAATTCACTCCTAATAAGCGGGCGAAGCCGCGCGCGCCCTCTAGTAACATATATATAGAAATCGGTTTGCAAATCAATTTTCTAGTTTACTAGGACATTGTTTTACTGAACTTATGTTTTATGAGTGTCCTTGACATCCAATCAATACTATTGATTTGGAATTCGATGCCGGTAGTGCGTTCAAATATTCAGAAAGCGCGCGACACAAATGTATGTATGCATGTATATGCTTCTAGGAATTATATGTACATAGGTGGATTTTAGACTCGATTTCTTTTGTTCCTTCTTAAATGTTTTTTTTTTTACTTGTTGGTGAAAGAAATAAGAAAAAGCCCCTCTACATTTCTGATTATATTATGATGTATGTATGTATATATATTTTTTTAATTTTTAGATTTTCTGTTATATATAAATACTAGCCTTTTTTTTTAATAATATAAACACAATGTGGAAGTTTGTCAAAATACAATACAGCCAATCTGGGTAACTTTGATTCCATCGTGTAACATTGACAGTTGGACCTCGTAACTAGTTTCGTTAATTTTTCCATATGATACAATACTATTGACTTTAATAATTAAAAAAAAACGTTAATTTTAAAAACGAAATGAAACTTCAGACTCAGCCCAAGGAAAACACAAATATACAGAGCGTTTTTGTCAGCACCATTTTAAATGAAACCACAGTTTTAACTATTCTATAAAAGCCTAATACAATTTTTTTCTTGCGAATGTCTATGGGTGAAAAGTATCATGAGAGCACTAATAAAACAAATAAACTCTCACAATGTGTTTTAAATTTTAAGATATAGTATAAGGTCAAAGTTGCCCAGGTTGACTGTACTGATAATTACGTTTAAATCGGTTAAAGTAATAATTTGTAACTTATTTATAAATTAAATATAATGTTACTTAATTTCTTAGCTAGATTAGATTAGCGTGCACAAACTCACAAAAAACAGTGTTACGGTGATGTTTCAAGACATCGATAAATAATAGATTTTCACATAATTATGTTTTCCATGTATAGAGAGCGATGAATTTCAATTTTATTATATGTATATAGATTATATTGTTTTGATTTGGAGAGTAAAATGTGCGCTTTAGTTTTTCTGTGTGTATTTTAGTATTGTGAAGAATGTAAAATTTCTTGTTTTTTTGACGTCAGGTACATTTATTAAACAGGAATAGGTTAAACTATGACGCAACAGTTCAGGTCGCAAGGGATGTTTTCGTTTGACATATAAATAGTTACTGCTATCTGACACACGACGCGTAATTCATAGAAAGTAAAGAACAAAGTTATTTGCTACGAAATCCTTCCTTATCCCTATATTGTGGATAAAGTCAAAATATAAAATACTTAAACTTAGTATTATATTATAGCCAAATTATATAACATCTTTATCAAAATCCGTTTAGTAGTTTTTACGTAAAAGTGGAACAAACACCCATCCTCACAAATTTAAATATAAACATATATCTTAATATTATTAAATAATATAATAAGTGAAAAGCGGAGTGTCCTAACATTATGTTCCCTCTGCCGACCTTACGGGACCGTACGGGATACAGCGTAAAGCTATAAAAATGTAGGTGGCTACTAGGTAGTTTAGTGATCATAATATATAAGTATAGTTTCTAAGTTATGTTAATTTAAAAACCTACATTAAGTATTTACAAAAGACCTGTGTCTGTACTGCATGAATTAAATATACATAGGTACACATAGCAGGGTAGGAAGAGGGAACATAGTATTAAGACACTCCGTTCCCGACTTTCCGCCGAATTATTCAAGGCATTGCGTGTGAAGTGGCGGACCTCAAGGCCGGTTTTTGTCTTGGTGCGAGCGAGTGGGAATAGAACCCACAACCGTTAAAACCGTTGTGCCCTGCGCCACGACGCCCTAAAAATATTTTTATATTATAATAAACTTAAAAAAAACTAAAAAAATAAACAATTCTCATTAAAATATTTTGAATCTTGACATTGTAATTATGGCTATAGCAATAGAAGTGCACTTTATCTTCATAACTCGCATACCTACTCATAAATAATGACGCTTCAACGTGTGTAGCCAGCTTTACGATTGTTCAATAACGGTGTATCATACTTTTACTTCGCAATGTGGAGCGCTCCTTATACACACTGCCAGTGGTTGCTATTTAAGTAACGATAACGAAGAAATGGCGCCCGGAATGTAATAAATACTTTCTAATGATTAATTGTTTATGTTATTTATTTATAAGTGTCCTTAAATAACAATGGTACACTAGCAACGTTGTTTACCAATAGCCAACAAACACGTCATATCACTTATACACGTACTGACGGATACTTTTTAAAGCATTTTATTGTAATGTAGTTTCTATCTGCAGCTCCTCCTGCGTGGTCAAGTTGAAACATCTAAGACAGGCACAGTGGGATACGTCGATACCTTTAAAGCGAAGCTATATTTAGCTTACAGCCTACCTTGAAAAATGAACTATCAAACAAACAAACTCTTCCACTTTATTATATTAGTATACATAGTAAACATACATGAAAAATTATGATTTACTTAAATATGCTGGAAAATATTCCATATTTTTGAAGTCCCTATAATTAAATACCTACGACTTAAAACTTATTCTCATAATATTTCCGTATTGTTTTTATCTATAATAGATGCAATATTTTCATTGCATTGCATTGCATTGCATTGCATTGCAACCGTTGCGTTTCTCTATAGAGGTACTAACTGTTTGTGTTATATGAGGCGGGATGTTAAACATCCGTACCGTCATTTATTAATTTTATTCATCCTGTGACTTTGATTTATCTAATACGTTTATTTTAATTTAAGTTTATTGTTTTATTGCATTGCCATTTAGTTTTAATTTACTATTAAACTAGGTGACAATTGTTTACGGTCATAAACTTGAAATCGGCCAATAGTACAGTAAGAATAAGGGCTTTGATAAAAGAAATTAAATCTCTGTCATAATTCTTCATCCTGTGACTTTATTCATCCACGATCACGTTTTGACGCATATTAAATTAATAGATTTAGTCTTAGTTGAATAAAGCCGTGAATAAAAATGATGTTATTGGTAACTTATGTCACTCTCTCTTAAATCGTAACAACATTTGTGAAACACAATATAAAAACGTTGCTAATCTCGTTCTTAGTGCTGGCTTAGTTTACGCGAGGCTGCTGTCGTTTGACGTGCCTTTGAGAGCGACACGCTTGCATTTTCTGCACGAGACCTTTTGCATAATCATTTGTATGGCTTAAACACGCGTTGTTCTTACAAGAGTATAATGCGATCAATATGGAATACATGCTTTAATGTAATTAAAGTATGTATTCCATAAGTAAAATATTTTCAGAATGTCTACCTGAACGTGTTTCATAAAATAAAAAAAAAATCATAATTGTCTTTTATTGGAGATATCAATTACAAGTCAATCAATATTTTACACACAACAAAAACACAACCAAAAGAACATACAGGTCATTATATATATTAATTACACTACATTTATATTTAATTTATATTTCATTTTATAATTTTATTACATAAATTATTTTATTATTATTATTATTTATAGCTATAGCTATCCGCAATTCAAAATAATATTTATTAATATTATGAAATATACACATATATTTCTCAAATGACGTATTTGTTAACTAAATTGTAGTTTTTGACTCCTTTTTACAAATGAACAAATCGCTCAATGTGATGTTCGTGGGCATAAATACGAATATGACAAAATATCTGGTTAGAAAAAAATTAAAGTTTTGCTCTTTTTAACATCCATGTTATATACTTTTTTTAGAATATACTTTTTCTTTCCTACGTAATACTGATGGAATAAGACACAAAAAATGTAAATTAATGATATAAGAAAAATACCATAATATATGCATTCCATAATGTTTATCTATATTATGATACTTATTTTATAATTTCAGGACACGGCCTGAAGTCCATCGATCTGGTATGCATGAAGAAGTTGGACACTAAAGTGAACATCATCCCTATCATTGCCAAAGCTGATACTATTTCTAAGACTGAGTTGCAAAAATTTAAGGTAAATTGTATGAATGCTTACATTGCCTTTTTGTTTTGATTAGGGACGAATAGGTAAGTTATTATGTAATTTTGACATTTTTCTACTTTTATATTAATCGTTTTTTTTAATGATGCTGGTTATAGATAAAAATGCTATATTGATTTTTTAAAATTTATTTTTAAGAATCAAAATGTTATTGAAAAATTTATTGTATAACATATCCATCAAATTGGACGAAATTTTATCTGTATCTTTTAGGTGGTGGTTTTATAGAAACTCTTTTTTTCGCGGTAGAACAATGTTTGCAAGCATTATCTTGTATTTAGCCGGCTAGAGAGGAAACCAACTTTTTAACCAACCAATTGTTTTTGGTGTGGCGTATTAAGACTGCGGTTTCTTTTGTTTCCAGACCTAGGGAATGAAAATCGAACTCACAACAGTCCCTTTTACAGTCAAACTCTTTACCGCTGAGCGTCAAGTCTTGGTGGTCAATGTGTAGTAATAATGAACTATATTTTTTTTATTTCAGTCTAAAATAATGCAAGAGTTATCCGCCAACGGTGTGGAGATCTACCAGTTTCCCGTCGACGATGAGTCCGTCTCCGAAGTGAACTCGGGCATGAACTCGCACATTCCGTTCGCGGTGGTCGGCAGTACGGATTTTGTCAAAATTGGCAATAAGACTGTCAGAGCTAGACAGTATCCGTGGGGCACTGTGCAGGGTTAGTAGATTTTTGTTCTTCTGAACTAATTTTCAGCTTTACTTTTTATATTTCGTATAGCAGGGTAGCCTAGTGTCGAGACTATTTGCTTTGTCGGTTCTCCCTTTAGCGCCTGAATTTCAGATATTGCATGTTGATATAGATGCTTACTGGAGCTGATTTGACATGAGCAAAATGAATTATTAGGATTTCCTTGTCTCTGGTAAAAAAACAAAGCGCGGCGTTGACCTCTGCCAACTCAACAATATCTCGCCAACTCAACAATGTTTCAAAAATAGAAAGGTGCGTGTCAAACGAAATGTCTTCACCCTGGACTAGCTCTGCCTATATATGGAATACATACCTAAATCTTAAAAAAAATATCAGTCATTTTGTGCCTACAGATTGTATGTTAATACAGAATGTAAATTAATACAGAATTTATGTTGTAAATATATATATTTTTTAACAAAAAAAAGGAAAAATAATTTCACACTAAAATAACATTTACCTTATTATGTATTTACAGTTGAAAACGAGTCCCACTGCGATTTCGTGAAACTCCGCGAGATGCTAATACGCACTAACATGGAGGACATGCGCGAGAAGACCCACGCGAAACATTACGAACTATACAGAAGGAAACGACTCGCGCAGATGGGCTTCTCCGACGTTGACGCAGACAATAAACCCGTATCATTCCAACAAACCTTTGAACAAAAACGAACTGCCCATCTTCTGGAACTACAGCAGAAAGATGATGAAATGAGACAGATGTTTGTTCAAAGAGTCAAAGAAAAAGAAGCGGAACTAAAGGAAGCCGAGAAAGAACTACACGCTAAGTTTGATAAACTCAAACGTGATCATACAGATGAGAAGAAACGTCTGGAAGAACTGAGAAAGAAGATAGAGGATGATACGGTTGAGTTCAACCGTCGTAAGCAACAAAGTGCCCAGGCTCACCATACGCTTACATTAGGTAAGAGTAAGAAGAAGTAGGTGTTTGCTTTTTTTAAATAATTTTTATATTATATATTCTGTAACGGGGATATTTTAAATAACGAAAAATTCGAAGTATTTACTAATTTATTTATGATTATTTTTGATTCGACATTGTTTTTTGTGTGCCAAATTGTAATAAATTTGGTTGTAATTTTTTTTTATACTTGAAACAAAATGTCCCCGTATTATTATTGGAGGAAATATATCAATAGAGATTATTGCCATTTACCCCTATAAGTCTGAACTTGCTATGTACACTTTGTATATCCTATCTGCCACTCTATTATTGATTTGCGAAAGTTTTTACAGGTTCGAATACACTTAGATAATACTTGTAACTGCTTGTAACCAACCACTGGAATGTTTATTAAAATGTAGATAACAATCTGTAATGTTAGTTATAATATTTAATCAGAAAATTTTATCATCTTCTTCTAAACAAAATATTATTCGAAGTTGAACAATTTAAGTATTTTGATTAATATTAATTTTTAATATTTTTAAAATACTAAGAAAAGGAAAATGAAATTGGGAAACATTTAAAACTTGAATGCAGCGAAACTTAAACCTGCATAATTTTGAAAATTGCAAGCGTTCATCCTAGCGCTTAGACGGTTTCCAATTACCAAGGTTTTTTTGCAGGATCGAGTCTCGCTATGACCAAGTTTTAATAAATTTTCTAAGAATATAATTTGAATATTATTCTTAAATAATAACTGAAACACCTTATATAAGATGATTTTAGTTTCACACTTAGCCATATATAAGCTAATAAAGTTTTGTACCAAAATTTATTTATATCCCTAGAATAGGTTTACAATGTTTACTTTTAAGTATATTTAGTTTCTAAGAATACTTTTTGTATCAAATTTTGATTGACCATGAAAATGCTTTAAATTGACATTCTTTAATTCGCATCATTTTTTTAGATTTATGTAACAACTTTGTATGTTTCGAAATAATTGTGCTATGTTGGTATATATAATAATGATAATATATAAAATGGAATTATGCTTGTGGTTCCGTTTGCGTTATTAACTAGTGGATTTTTTAAATATCTTTTACTAAATTATCAAAATAGTAAACCAATTACTCTAATTCCACCTGTTTGGTATCCTTTTGAGAATATAATCTGAGGAAAATATTCCTTAAAATAATATTTTATGTAGGTTACTTGAAATTAATATATTTTTTATTTATATACAACTAATATTTCGTTTTTATTTCTCTTATGTTTTAAAAGTATATATTGATGATTCTTATATTCAAGTATTACAAAAGAATAAATTGGGTTTGTATAGTCTATTGAACCAAACGGACCAGTGACGTCAGTTTGGTTCAATAGACTATACGCTTATAAGTATTTATTTGGCTTTGTGTATTATTTCATTTATACCTTAAAACTTTATATTCGGAAATATTTTTGTAGCACTTTCTTATCTCAAATGAATTTTATTACTTGAAATGTAAAGAAATTCTAGGAAGCTTAGAAACTTGAGGCTTGAGTCACTTTAGAAATGCCTAATTTTAAAGTTATTTATGAGATAAATTGTATTTTATTAAAATTTAAAAAAAAAAGTTTTGAATAAGTACTGTGTAAATTAAGTATGAATTGGGTGCGTTCGTTTATGGTTTATGATATTTTTTGTAATTTCTAAGGAATAGAAATTGACTGCCGTCATAGAGCAGTGGCATGTTTTTTATTCCTTCCTCTGGTTACAAAGCAAAGCGCGGCGTTAATCATATAATATAATAAAGAAAGCTCTCTCCTATATAGTCATATCGTATTGGAAAGTCCAATTAGGTATGTGTAAAATTAAATATATGCATTTATTCATTCATTCCTTGATGAGTTATTATATTTTGTATGTTAGCATTACGAATTATTTGTATTATTTTTTTTAGAAATTTAAATAAATCGAAAATTGTAAATGTTGTTTTATTTATTACTGATTTATATTAGAATTATCTATAACTTATTATCTATATCTTAATATATACTATACTAAAATAGCAGAAAAGTCTTGTTTGTACGATATTTTTTTATTAGCGTACGTAAACGCTGTATGTCGCCATAGCAGGGTAGGCAGAGGTAACCTGGGAACCTAATGAAAAGTATGATAAATGTAATACACTCCGATTCTCATTATGTCATTTCCGTTCCCCACTTTTCTCCGAATTTTTTAGGCATAGCGGCGATCCGCAATGTTTTTAAATTTTAATTAGATAATTTAGTCGTTTTAAAATGATAATTTAAATGAGTATTAGTATTTAGAAAACAGATTTAGCAAAGACTTAATATCGTGGATTCATTATTTCACTTGAAAAATAAGAATGATTTCATGTTTAAATAGTTTTCTGTATGTACTTAATATGATTAAAAGCATCATTTAACAGGTGAGCAGTTAAAATAAACATTGATTTTAAGATTTACCTTCTAGTATATAAAATTTTACTTTAAAACGTGAGGCAAACCGCGCATTTCGTCTGTTTTCAGTCAAACGGAATCGGAATAAAATATTTCAAATGATGGCAATGACCTGTTTAAACCAGGCAACCCTGGGCTTGCGGCAGAGCTGGCAACCATTGTTTCTCCAAAACCTTATGCGATTTTCTTTCATATGATGTGCGATTCACATAAACAACATATGAGTGAAATTTTCTCCAAAAACGAGTTTCGAAAAACATTAATTAAAGGTGATTGCGGCAGGATTCTTTTATGCAACCCTAGTGTAATCTATTCTACTATCATGTATCATTTTTAAATATAAGTTTCATTAGAATTACTGATCGCTACAGTTTTAAGCAATGGGATCTTAGGCCAATAGGAGTCGAACCCATTATCGTACCCTTGCTTCACTACTCCTTCAATTCCGCTACTTTATTAACTATATTAATAATATACTGTGTCCGTCTCCACTAAGGTTCTCACTTCTAAGGTTAAAAAAATAAAATACAATTCTATAAAAAATAATTTATTATCGCAAACTGGACGGAAGTGCAAATATTGCTAAGCGATGCGATAGAACACAGTACCGGAAGTTAATGTTAGTTATAATTTTTATAATCACAGTGGCACAATCACGAGTAATTACGGTGTCCGGCTTTGGGCCGCGACAGCTTAAAAATCCCAACGACTTAGTGCGACACAGATTTTTTTTTAATTACGCTTAATGTCTGTTATATGCACAATATGAATATCGAGGCTATTCGAGGTGCAGGGGAACAAAGTGTGACTGAAAGCGCGAAAGGTTGTGACTTCGAAGTCACAACCTTTCGCGCTTTCAGTTCCCACTTGAGAAAATGAAATATTTAATATTTTTTTTTCTTCGCTCTGGTGTTGAGGCAAAGCGCGGCATTAAGTTTCGCCACTCTGCTATGTGCGGTTTCCTTTGTGTGTGTGTTTCCTTCGCCTACCCTGCTATGTGCGGGATATAGCGTGTCGCTAAAAAATACAATCATTTAGCTTTGAAAATAACTATGTACATAACGGAAACCAACGTCGTTTTCTTAATCTTTTCAATATATCTTAATTTTAGCGTCAATAAACACAGCAGTCGTCCCAAATTCTTTACTCATTTCACTGAAATCGAATCGAACATAACTGAAGACTACATTAAAATTAAATTGGTTAAACTCGTGATTATAACACACATGACTGACAAAATAACAAATTTCTACTCCTCGTAATTAAATCAAAGAGACTCTAAGCGGCTGAGGCAACATATAAGCGATAGGTTTGAACATTTTGTTGTAGTATGTGTAGCGTCGTTTGTGCGGCGTGACGGACGCGCGCACAGGCACCGCCACCGGCACCGTCACCGGCACCGCCGCCCGAGCACTTGCCTTGCGACACTGTGGAACCGATATTGGGGCTTAGCAACCTGGAATATACTTGTAATTTATTTATATTTTTGCTTCTATCGCATATGGCAGGATAAAAGTGGAGTGTTAAAATATTTGGTTCTTCACTTTCTGCTTTAGAGCACCTGAGTGTTGAGTTACCTCGGTTGACTTAAATGCCAGGTTTTGTCTGATCAGAAAAATAAAAATTGCTTAAATATATTCACTAGAATGGGAATTGAACCCACATCCATTACGTCAGACCCCCACGATGGTGATTTTTCCTCCTCTTCAATGCATCAATTCAGTAGGTATAATCAAAATTTAAAAAAAAAATCTTATTATTTGAATCTAGTTCTGATCTTGGATTTCACTTGCTACTAGAAACTATATTGATGCAAAAAAGACATGATCTTTGCTTAAGTGCAAAATTTGGATAATTTTTCTATATCTCGAAAAAACCAGCAAGAGAGAGTTAATTATGGAAATTGTCTTTTTACCAAGGTCAAGTGTATATTCCATTCCATTTACAAGAATTTTAAAATGTGTTTCTAAGTTTCTACGAAGTTCTGAAAAACCTTCCTTTTGGAAATGTGAATTGTTCGTATCGTACTTACCTACTAAAATGATTTTTATACTATTTGTGTCATTTGCATTCCTTGTGCCTTTGGTAGTTAACTCTTAATTTGCGTGCAAGCATAGGCTACAGGCTCTATTGATTTCAATAATTATTTGATTACAGTTAAATATAGGTATGTACATATAATATAGATACATTTCTTATTTTTTTAATTTTTTTAGTTCTATACTATTAAAAGATTTTTTAATGGCATTATTTACACTAACAAAATGTCCCTTGTGAAGTGTCTTAGAAATTTTTTAGGCTCGTTCATCATCATCATTATCAGCCTGTTCTAGTCCACTGCTGGATTGGCTCGTTATATGTATAAAGTTATGAACTTTCGGAGGTTACTGAGACGTCTGATTCAGACTGATGATTTTAGGTACAATATCCAACAACTGTGACTTTACTGTTGTGAGAAATATTTTCAGGATAGACACCAGGTCACAAAAAAGTAATGATTTCAAGAAAATTTAATAAAATTACTTGTTTCTTTCTAAGCTTAGCTTTTTATATGGTTCACTCAGTTACTTGACTCGATTCGAACCTTTGGTTTTTGTTTTAACCTTTGTTTAGAACTTTAGAAACTAAAGTGTGAACCTATGTAAAAAGTAAGTAAAATCTAGAAGCTCAATTAAATACTATATAAATGAAATTAGATTCTTAAAAAAATATTATTTGCTTTCAAAAAGAATATTTCTAAATGATCTTTAAGCAAGCTTCAAAGTTTCATTATAATATTTTATTTCGTAGCATAATGAACTAAATGACTGAATGAGGTGATATTGAGATGAGAATGATAAAGCGTTTACAGATGATTAAAACAACCAGATGTAATGAATATCAAAAAGTTTATTTAAACCATATACAATGTTTAAAACTGTTGGCACAATATTGCAATGGTAGATCGGCAGTTTGTACATCACGTCATGCCCGCCGTCACGTGCAGTCCATGGGGTGGAAGACAATATTATACCATCAATTATTCCATACACTAATTACTATAGAATAGTGAACAAGGTGGTTTCAACTGCAACTTCTGTATTTTAACTATTTCAGTGGAGGTGCTTTACCTTCGCGTGTTCAATGTTAAAGATCGACTTTATTAATTACAACATTTGTGTCTAGCTAGTGCTTTATCTAAGTGCAAAAATATTTTATATCCTTTTCTTGTACGAAAATAGACGATGTCTGGACATTCAGTATCTGTAGTTTGTACCGCGTGAGGTCGCGCGAGGCGCCGAAACTACTTGCTAACTATATTTAAGCTGGCTACAGACGAGTACATAGCGAATACATAAAGCGATACAATAGATGACGCGAAAACAGAAATATCACAATAGAAAGAACAAACACGACTCTACACCAGAGGAGCGAGCGCCTCTGACGCGAGACACACGCATTCATGATGTACCAACGTAAAAATACACATTAAAATAATTTACACACTAAAAATAACCTCGTAATTAAAACATAAATTAATCAATTATTGCAATTGGAAAGTGATAATTAAATTACACAATTATACTTAGGATTACTTTAGAAATAATTAAATAATTATACGAAATTCATTATGACTAGTCCCCCGGAGCCACCCCGGAGTCGCCTCGGACGCGGCGGGGCGTCTGCGCGAAGATAAATACGAGATTGCTTAGGAGATCTAAATAACGCTTACACAAAACTTAATAATCAGTAATTGAACTCGAGCCGCGGTGCGCACATTCAGTTCTACTTATTAGTGTCAAAGTTAAAAACTAATGGAATGAGGTGTGAGGGCGCGCCGCTCTTATCTGGGCGGCACCTCCCGCGGCGGGGGACTCCGGTATTTGGCTTTGATGTGCAAGAAGGGCTTTTTCGGGGAAGTATGGTCGGCGATGGTGGCCTCCAGCGACAGGCGGATGCTTTCTTCAATGGCGGCCTGCGTGAGGCCGGCGACGGGCCCCGCGCCCGCCAGGCTCATACTGCGCGTCTTGCCGTGCGCGAGCAGCGGGCGGCGCGGCTCGTTGACGGGCGTCGACGCCAGGCTCTGGCTGCGCACCTTGCGGGCCGCACTGAGCTCAGTGGGAGTACTGGCAATACTGGCCGACCTGCCCTTCTTGGGCTGGGTCGATCTCTCCGCTCCGAAACACTTGGTGTCTTTGTTCGCAATGCTCATACTTCTGGACTTCTTAGGCGTGGTGACTAAGGCGTTCGAAGTGAGAGACTTGCGCAGCTCCGTAGGTGTGCGGTTCGATCTTCCGGTGGGGGTGTTGGGCGTGCTATAGCTGGCAGGTGCGGACTGTTTCCTGGCGCGTGCTGGGGATTTCTTTTCATCTTTCAAGGGAAGGGTTAGGGCGGACCGGTTTCTGACAGCAGCGGGCTTTGGAGTAGAGGTGCGTCTTATATCAAGGGGTGAAGATTTTCCGTTCTTTTTATTATTAACTACGGGGGATGTCTTTCCGTTGATCGAGGATGCTTTGCTGTCGGCAGGGGAGACGTTTCCGAATGAAGACTCCTTGTTTAGTGAGTTCTTACTGCTGGCAGGAGAGGGGGATGTGTGCGACAGGGAGGGTTCCTTTGTTAGCGAATTCTTGCTACTAGCGGGTGATGGAGAGGTACGTGCGAGGGAAGGCTCCTTTATTAGGGAGTTCTTGCTGCTGGTGGGGGAAGGGGAGGTACGTGGGAGTGAAGGCTCCTTTACTAGGGAGTTCTTGCTGCTGGCGGGGGAGGGCGTAGGTGAGTGCGAAGGGGAGATTGCCGGGGGTGCGGGTGGAGGTGTCGGCAGGGGCAGCACGTCACGGCGGCCCTGCGTGACGAGGCGCACCTGGCAGGGTTCGTGGCGAGAGAGGAAGTGCTCGAGTGTGTCCCAGCCGCCACCCACGCGGACCATCATGTGGCGGCCCTTCAGCAACTGATAAATAAAAAACAATTAAAAATAAGAGGCCGGTCGTGGCGCAGCGGCACGAGGTGTGACTGCAAAACCGACTGGTTGTGGGTTCGATCCCCACTCGAGGAGATGAAATATTTACTTAAATTTATATTTCCATTTCTTCGCT
>DWQW01008894.1:0-13475 GCA_018249695.1 Heliconius erato demophoon
TACGCTTTATAGTTAAAAATACATTAATTTTCTTTGTACAATGAAACATGGTAATTAAAAATGGTTCTCATTTGAAAAGAAAGTAAATAAAATTGAGTTTCGTTTGCTATGGATTTCCTGAATGCTTTAATTTTTACAGAAAATAATTAATTAAAAATTATAATAGCGTACTTGAAGCCTTAGTGTAGCAGTTCTTAAGAGTCTGACTGAATATATTGCGGTTCAATTCCCAATTATGCAGACATAGTAGGATAGAGACCAGTCGTGGCGCAGGGGCAGAAGGTGTGACTGTAAAACCGACTGATTGTGGGTTCGATCCCCACTCGAGGAGATGAAATATTTACTTAAATTTATATTTCTATTTCTTTGCTCTGGTGTCGAGGACAAGCGCGGCGTTGAGTTCTGCCACTCAACACGCAATGCCTCCAGAATTCGGCAGAAATTGGGGAACGGAGTGTCTTAACACACTAGGTTCCCTCTGCCTACCCTGCAGTGTGCGGGATACAGCGTGAAGCTGATAGTAGGGTAGGTAGTTATGGGAATGAGTGGAGAGAATGGGAACTTAGTGTTAATACATTCCGTTCCCACTTTTTGTCGATTTTTGGAGGCATTGAGTGGAAGAATTCATTCTCCCTTCTTCAGGAGTGCTCCAATAAGTTTGAAATCAAATTATTTTCTTAAGTACAGGATCAGAGTACAGTGGAGAAGATAAAAAAAAGTTATAGAGAATATAGTGATAAAAGCACTGCGTTCCCATTTTACCGTTCTATTTTCGAGATATTGCCTGTTGAGTGGCGAAACTGGACACCGCGATTTATCTGTCAGAGCGGGGCCGTGAAAATAATTTAAAGAAGAAGATTGAGTATAACTCATAAGCCTAGCCTTCACTCAGTCGGAGCGTCTTACTGCACCACCTCTATGGCTCTATGGGCGTGCATATAGGCAAAACCGGATATGCCATGCCCACCCCAGAATGGTCTTATGCCCATCTCTTAAAGAAAATCTTTTACACAAACATATATGTTAAAAGTTAAAATCCAGCTCCAAAAAAATATCTCTAGCGTGTTAGCTCTATGCTTGCTATCCCATGCCGGTCTCTTAGACGTTAGATTTGTTTTTGTAATAATAAAACAGAATAGCAAATCTTCAAGGTATACAGATTTCTCCCTAAATATCTGTCCACTATCGCCGTATTCAATATTTGCAGAAAATAAAAAATGAACGTGCTCGCCCTTAGTGTAATGTTAAGTTGCGGACGCACACGGGTGTATATATTGGATGAAGTTATAACTATTCTAATTATTAAATTAGCAGTCCACGTTTTTGCTGGCATAGCAGTGTAGGTAAAAACCCAGTATTAAGACACTCTATTATCACGAACGCTGGCTGAATGTCTTGAAAATAGGGCATTTTCGAGACATTGCGTGTTAAGTGTCGGAACTCAGTGCCATAGGCGAGTGGTTTGCGAATCCAAATTGTATAAAACCATTTTTTTGGCTTTATCTAGAAGTGTGAAATAAAATGAATATAAATAGATTTGCATAATTATAATTTAAAAACCCTATTATAATTTAAAATATTCAGGAAATAAAAATCAAAGTAAATTATGATAATACAACTGCAAAAAAAATTTTGTATTACACTTAAGAATAGTTAGGTTTTAATTTCTTTAGTTTATTAGGATTTGATTTACAATACAATTCTATTAAGCATCACGCTGTATCCCGTTCATAGTTGGATATATTGGGAGAACCTGGGAAACCAGAGTTAAGACACTTCATAACAGAGCATCTTAGTATCAGCCTTCACGTTTTCTCTGTCTACCCTGCTATATCGCGAAGCTAAAAAAAACAGTAAATCATAAAGAACCTTGTAACCTAGTGCACCATCAACTTTAGCCACGTCTAGTGAATGTGGGTCAGCCAAATAAAACCAGACGACGGCTAGGACCGAGAACGATTTTATGCACTCCGCCACTCCGCCATTTAATTAAATTAAATCTATCCTAGATATAAACTCAAAATTCTGCTTATTAAAGTGGAAAATATGAACATTTTCTATACAATTCCACCACCTAAATACAATGTTTGTGTTTGTAATTCTGCATTATAACCTAATTAAGATGCTATAATAATAACTCTTTTGAAATATTACCTAATTATTTTTAATTATTTGTATACAACTTCATGCTTTTTCCCGCATAGCAGTTCAGCAGGAAAAACTTAGTGTAAAGACATTCCATTCTCTGTTTTTCGCCTGAATTTTAAATTGTCATTACCTTTTTCATATTCAAAATTTTTATGTGGTGTTGTAGTTGTTGTTGTTTTTAGTATTTGAAAATGAACGCTATGGTTGTGGGTTCGATTCTCACTCAAAAAATTAATAGCTTTCCTCACCCGCAAAATTTACTTCGACTTTTATAAGTTGTAGTTCCCGTTGGTTTAATTTTCAACCAACAATTCTTAAATAGAAACGAAACCCTCGATAGGCGAGTGCGACTCGCACTTGACCGTTTATTTAAATGGTTGGCATATACTTGTATGTACATAAGTTCTTGGGAAGCAATCAATCAAATATTATTATCTACTTTGTTTACATTCAGTGTATTGGAGGTTTCCATGTTATGTACTTTTGGTATTTATATTTGATAACATATTAACTTATTGTTATATTAAATATATTATTGAGTCTAGTCATGAGGCAGGAGCGTGCGACACAAGTGTGCGACTGTAAAGGCGACAGGTTGTGGGTTCGTTTCCCACTGGACTCTCTCTACTAACGAGGCAAAGCGCGGCGTTAAATTCCACCACTCAACAAGAAATGCTTCCACAGTACAGCGGAAAGTGGGTAACAGAAGTGTTTTATGAGAACGGAGTGTCTTAACACACGTTCCCAGGTTCCGTCTGCCTACCCTGCTCAGTGAGGGATACAACGTGAAGCAAAAAAGACATTCATTTAAAAAAAAACATTTTATTAGGAAATCGGACTATTTATATTATACTAAATGAGCTTTGTTTTTTTTGGACACTTTAAAATATAAAATAGATAACCCCACTTTGTGCGGTAGAAATTTAGAGAAATCTTACTACTCCCCTACATTCCTAGACCTCATTCCTTAACACTCCTTAAATAGATTTGGAACCCTCGATGGGCGAATCCGACTCACACTTGACCGGTGTTGATTTAAATGGTGAATGTTGGTATATACTCGTACGTACATATGTTCTTGGGAAACAATCAATCTAATCTCATTATCTACTTTGTTTACATTTAGTACATTCTAGGTTTTCATATTATGTGCTTTTGGTATTATATTTGATAACATATTAAATTATCCTCTTATTGTTATATTAAGTTTATTCTTCTAACTTCATTTGCTACAAAATTAGATTATTGATACTACACTAAATGATTTATTCTATTCGTCGTCGTCGGCAACATTGTAACCTGGAGTCCTGGACTTTATTTTGTTTCGTAGATATATCGAGAAATAAAATAAAGTCTATAGACAGTATGTATCCTGCACACAGCAGGGTAGGCAGAGGGAACCTAGTGTTAAGACACTCCATTCCCCACTTTCTGCTGAATTCTGGAGGCATTGCGTGTTGCGTAGCAGAACTCAACGCCGCGGTTTGCCTCGACACCAGAGCGAAGAAATGGAAATATAAATTTAAGTAGATATATATCATCTCTTTAAGTGGAGATAGAACTCACAACCAGTCGGTTGTACAGTAACACTTTGTGCCCCTGCGACTATTTATATATACCTAACTCAAATTTGAAGCCGTAACCGCATGCAATGTTTAACGCTGGCTTAACGCACCTAAAATGTTTAATTTGATTTAGTAATCGTGTAACGCGGCCACAGTGACACTGGAGGTGGCAACTTGAGATGGGTCGCGGTACCCATAAAAGATTAATGGATTTAGAATTCCACTTGCTTCGTCGGTTGTTTAGGAAAAGTGTGTATTGTTTGTTTATAAATGAAAATATAGGTACATATTTTGAAATAAATAACATATAATCTTTAGCTTTACTCTGTATGCCACATATAGCAGGCACCTATCGCCTCATACGGTGTCGTAGGCGACCGTGATCACTTAACATCAGGTGACTCGAACGCTCGTTTGTCTTGTCTTTTTCATGAAAAAAAATTAGAATAATGTAAAAAAGATGGTGCTTTTCAAGTGTCCTATTGACTCGCACTTCACGCTTTTTATAACATTATATTTAATTTAAATTAAAAAAACAAATAACTTATTAATTAATTTTTCAAAAAAGTGTGTTTTTAGGGTTCCGTATCTTGGAAGGAAAAAAATTGAAAATAGTCCTAAAAGTGATCCTACTTTTAGGACTATTTATCTCGAGATCGCGTGGAGGTTTCAAGCTGAAATTATTTCAATATAAAAAAACAAGTTTCTAAGTCAACGCAATCAGAAGATGCGAGCATTTATGTACCGTTTTAGCTGCATTTAATATGAAATTCGCTGCGGAATTAAAACTTAAAGAGTACTTTCTATGGACCTACAGTTTTGAAATATTAGCATAAATGAGAACTTAAAACACAAATGAAGGAAAAATCCGAAAAGTGAAAGTTTATAGGTATTTGATAGAAAAAATAATTACAAACATATATTTTGATTTTATATAAGAACATATGCCTACAAACTTAAGTTGATAAACTTATATAAGATATACAAGGTTTGCTGACACTTACACCCTGTATAAGTAAAAACTTTCCGTTTTTTTATTGCTTTTTTTCTAATTATTGAATTGTCGTCGATCCTTGACAAGTATACAACAATTTAAAAGTCAATCATAATTACGTTAAAAGTTTCCGTTATATATATACATACATAGATATTAGATACGACCAAAACTAACAAAAGCGTGTTAAAATATAAAAGAACAATTAGAAGAACAAAAACTTTTTTCTTTCAAAAACCTTTATCTCCCCAATTTTCGATACATTGTGTGCTAAGTCACGAAACTCAACGCCACTCTTTTTCGTGTTACTAGAGTATGAAAATAAAAATAATTAATTTAAAGGAGTGGAAATCGAACCCACAACCCTCATCGTCCCTTTGCTCCACGATGGCTTCATCATTTTATTTATCTAATTGAGACATATATCATAATAGTCCAAAAAATAAAATTACAACAAAATGTTATAAAGTATTCTATTTTCGCCTATTCTAAGCAAGTTTTCATAATAAATTAATTTAAGAGGGTATATAATATTATGAATAACATTATAGCCTTTGCGTGACGGTGACTGAACGAGAGGAAAATATATTAACAGAATCTAAAAAAATATAGAATTTATTAGTAGTTATTTATCAAATTTAAAATTTCTTGCGTCTGTCTTCCCACGAAGAAGAGAAGGCAGTGAGAACCTTGTCAAGACACTCTATGCACCTTATTTTTGAGACATTGCGTATTGAGTAGCGGAAGTCAACGCCGCGTTTTGTGTTGTTACTAGAGCGATGCAAATTACTTCTCTGAGAGAGATCGAACCCATAGCAATCACAATTACAGCCATGACAGCGCTGCAGTGTTGTACTAAAAAAATACTCTATAATTATAAAAACACGACCTATAATATAAGGAACACCAATGTCAACAAATGAAAAGTTCATTAATTTTAGGAATAATTTTGTAGAGTTAGAGAATATGGAAAGGCCTTCTAAGAATTCTATTTGAATAGTTCTTTTAGTTTCCGGTCGATGAAAGTAGAAGATTTTTTTTAGTCAATGTACAATATTTTTTTTTCTTAACTAGCTCCCCGCTCGCGGCTTCGCCCGCTTAAACTTCTGAATTATTTCCTTTACATACTGAATTCCTTTGTTCTAATATACCTGTAATGTATGTTTGCAACGCACTTAACATTTCTAATGTGAAAATTATTAAAACCTTAAGTTACATTTTCGTAACGCCCCTAAGAATATTCAATTGAATGATGATATTAATGAATCGATGTTTACAATAAAATCGTAACTGATCGGTGTCTGTACATGGAAAATATATTGGAAAAATTGTTATTACGGCATTAATAATGTAATGGAACTTGGTCAGAATCTAAGAAACAGCCTAACCGATTTAACCGATTTCGGGTCATAAAATAAAATTGAAAAGAAATGTTTTTTGTAATAAAATTGGTACGTCGTCCAACAAGAAAATCGTGGATTCAAGCCCTAGTATTCCGGTTCTAATTAAACAAATTTTTAGAGAATTAGATATTAAATACGCGGAGAAAGAGAATTAAATAAAAAATGTTACAATCAATATTGAAAGATACCAAAAGAGCAGCTTTAACAGCAGAGCAAACATAGTAAGATACTTCGTTTCGCACTTTCCGGTGAGTTTTTGAGACACTGTGTGGTGACAAATGGCGGAATTCAACGCCGGATTTCGTCTGCAGGTGTGAAGAAATAAAAATCATTACCCTACTGCGCACGACAGCCCCAACAGAAAAATTATCTACAACAAATTGATAGATACAATAATATATCTAAATTAATTCTTTCAACTAATGAGAATGTATTACATTTTTCTTTTTAGTTTCTTAGCAATTCCATTACGTACCTCAGTCTTAGGAGTAATAAAAAAATAAAAGGACGTTTCTAGTCAGTAATTTAGTTCCTTAACAAAAGACTGTTTGAAAGCAATTTTCAGATTAAACAGTCGTTAGTCGGCTGCGACTATATTTATTATTTTTCGATTTATCTAACAAAAACAATGGAAAGTTATCCTGTTTAAATTAAAATTAGTTTTAGTTTTGATAAAAGGAAGAAGGTAATGGGTTCAATTATTAAATACTATAAACATTTTTATTTACCCGTTCTGGTAACAAGAGAAAGCGCAGAGTTAAGTTCCATCATTCGTGTCTCAAAAATTGGGCAATTGGAGTGTCTTATTACTAGGTTTTCTTTGCCTTTATGCGGGATACATCGTGAAGCTAAAACTGGTTTGATGACACAAAGTGCGGCGTTAAGTTCCTATATTTAACACGTAATATCTTTGTGTGAATAAAAATATAAATAGCATATAGGTAGGCATATGTAACCTGGGAACATACTGTTAAGATACACCTTTCCCATTAAGACACTTCCATTTCCACTTTCTGCGGAATTCTGGAGGCTTGGCGTGTGTAGTGGTGGAACTCAACGCCTTGCCCTCTTTACCAGAGCGAGGAAACGACACTATTTAATATTTAATTTTTCAAGTGGGATTCGAACCCACAACCTGTCGCGTTCACAGCAGTCGCAGCCTGCCTGTGGCAGATCAAAGTTTTTTTTTCTATGTCCTCTTTATTTAAGCTTACAAAATTAAAGCATTAAATAAAAAAAATAAATCCACGCGCGTGCAGTAGATGTACAATGATTTGTGGTACATTTGCGGCTTCCACTACACGCTTGATTTGGTACAGTCGTAATAAATAATTAAACACGGGTCTATGAGAGGCTTAAGTTTAGTAGATGAATAGATGGTAGCTAGTTCGATTTCGGTTCAATTATTTGTAATTATAGAACATTTTACTTTTGTAGCTACTTTATAATAAAATTTTAACATTAACATTTTACGTATTTCCTGATACAGGCCCACACAAAACCTTCTTTTTGTCAAAGTAAAGCAGAATCTAACGCTGTACTGTATCTAACTCGACAAAAAAATAATAGTTTTTTAAATTATAAAATATTCAAACGGAATTGGACCTCGTAACCACCAATCATAATCTAAGCCTATTGCACCATAACGGCTTAAAATAAAAAAGTTAAAAATTAAATAGCTTCCAGCTATTACCTCATTGTATCCAGCATATAGTCCCTACTATATGCTACTAGGTAGGTCGGTCTTGGTCTTAAGACACTCTTATATCCAATTTTCGAGACGTTGTGTGTTGTGTGGCACAACTTCAAAGACGTGTAACCAGACTGAGTTAACAGACCGAGGAAATTAAAAAAAAAAATTTTCTCAAGTAGGAATCAAACCGTTGCGCTTATAATCACAAGCTGTTCCGCTGTGGCACGACAATCTCAAATTTTAAAACAATTTTAAAAGTTAAAACACTCGATTTGACAAAACAGTATTCATTTATCCTAACATTATATAATTCGGGCGGAAAGCCTTTAGAGGGGGCGCGTTAAAAATCGACCTCATGCGTCACTCTGCATCACGTTAACCTTTTTACTTGTTTTAGTGTTGTGATGTGATCTTATCGATATTTTTTTCCAGCTTCACATTGTATTCCGCATATAAGGTAGGCAGAGGGATTTTAGTGTCAAAACTAATTTCCTAAATTCCTTTTCATCGTTCTTTAATTATATTTACTTTGGAGAACTAAAACGTTATTTTCTACTAATTTTATTGTCATAAATATGCTTTTGTACACCACCACTAAAAATAAATATTACGACGAGAATAAATTGAACTCAAAAAGTTTTTACAAAATTCATAACCTAACTGTAATAACAAAATACAAAATTATCAATTAAACAGAGGTCGGTCGTAGTAGAGGACTGTAAACGCAACGGATTGTGGGTTCGATTCAAACTTTATGGAGTTAAATATTCCTCGCTCTGGAAAAATGCGAAGCGTAGCATTGAGTTTCACCACTGAACTCGCGATGCCTTCAAGATTCGGTGAAAAATAGGGAACGGAAGTATCATAATGGGAATGGAGTGCCTTAATACGGGGTTCTCAGGTTCTCTCTGCCTACCCCAGCTTCACTCTGTATCCCGCATATAGCAATGTGCGGGATACAGCGTGAAGCTAAAAAAAAATAATATTATTTTTTTTATATCGACAATTGACATCCAGACTGCCCATCACTAAAATTGTTGCACGTCTATAGCAATTTATATTTCAAATGTGTTTGTTTGTATGTACTCGTACTACGTAGCATTCCTCTTTGCAAAATATGCGGCAATGCTATTTCCTTTTTTACTCCAACCATAGATTAGGGGTAAAAGCTTCGTAATGTGTTCTTTTCGAAAATTTATTTCACAGTGCTTTTGTTGGAGTCTGTCTTCATTTGATATGTTTTAGCCGTTTTATTATGTTACTGTATATGAGGCCGTGGCGCAGGGGCACAAGAGTGCGACTGTCAACGCGACAAGTTGTGGGTTCGCTGCCCGCTTAAGGAAAAAAAATATTTAATAACTCGCTCTTGTAACGAGGCAAAGTGCGACTTTGAGTTGAGTCTATCTTCTATTGGAAGTGCCGTGAAAATCAATTTAGCTATTCCAGAGATTAGTTTGATCAAACAGAAAAATGGACAAAATTTTTACAATAGTTTGTGTCGTGTTTTATATACACGAAAATTGTTATTGTGTATATATAAAACTATATGCACTTGAAAAAAACACAATTCTTTTGATATCACAGATAGACATTTCAATTTTGTTAACATGTATATTGTATAGACATAATAACTAGTTGAGAGAAGTAATATGTTTTTTTCGGCTATGAAGTAGTTTATTATGAAAAATGTATATGTTGAAAGCCTTTGCTTCTGTTATTATACAAATATATTTTCATGAATATTATATGTATTATATTTGTTATTATAGGTTAGAATTTTATTTTTTACCGACTCCAAATATGAGGATATGAAACAGGCGGCCTTAACACAATAATTTTAAATATGTGGCCACTCGTGGCGCAAGCGCACAAGTGTGTGTCTGTAAACGCGAGAGGTTGTAGAGTCGACGCTCAGTTGAGGAAATGAAATTGGCATCCGCAAAAAGGATCAATGAAATGATAAGTATTTTTTTTTCTTAAATAACTCAAGTCTAAACAAACTATACAACTTTTAGATATCAACATTCCCCTAAACGGGAACCGAATCTGTTACCATTATATGGATTGATGCCATCGTGGCGCAGCGGCACAGCATCTGAATGTAAACACGACGGTTTTGGGTTCGATTTTCACTCGGAGAATTGAATGATTTTTAATTCCTCCCTCTAATAACAACATAAATCACGGCGTTGAGTTCCGCCTCTAAACACGAAAGTGGGAAACGGAGTATTTTAACACTAAGCTCCCATTGCCCACTCTAATATACTAATATTTTTTTTTGATCTTGATGTAGTATATCGCTATATACCTATGATGCTAAAAAAAATGTATAGACAAGCACCTGCTTAACAATTCCCAATCAAAATCAATAGATTATTTACTAGCTTTTATATTAAAATCATGTCACCAAAAGGCGTTTCGAATACCTTTTCAATATCAACAATACCTTTTCAATATCTTTAGGGATTAATGTTTTGCGGATCTTAAAAAGCATCTTTGTTTCGAGGTAAAGGGAAGACGTCTAACAATTTAGCTGATAATCTTTTCTTGTTATACGAATACAAGATTATTTTTAACTTTACGCTGTATTCCGCATATACTAGGGTAGATAGAGGAAACTAAGTGTTAAGATCAATCACCAATTTCAGTCTAATTTTTGAGACATTGCATGATGAGTGGCGTAACTCAACGCCGTACAAGACATGGAAATACTTGTACATGTTGTCCTACATGTACAACGAGTATATAATATATTTTTTTATTTATTTTAACGTATTTCTCGCATATTTAGGTAGTTAGAGAGTGACATAGTGCTAGTGTTAAGACAATTTTGTTTTAAACAATGTATAATGGTCTTGTAAAAATTTTTTTTTTTTTTTATGGAAAAGACAAGGCAAACGAGCGTTCGGGTCACCTGATGGTAAGTGATCACCGCCACCCACGACCCCGTGCAACACCAGAGGAGCTGCAGGTGCGTTGCCTGCCTGTAAGGTGGGTTGGGCGCCGGAGCCCGGCATTACCTGATGCGAAACGCAGTGGCATAAAGCCACTACTTCACGCCGGTTTTAAATGCCGGGGGTGGTAATGATCCGGTCGAGTCTGCCCATTCGTGTTGCCATTGCTGACGACGTGACTCTACCACACGTACTTTAGTCGCCTCTTACGACACCACCAGTACCAGGATGATCCTATTCTAGGCCGGGATCACGCGGCACAAAATAATTTCTGATTAATAACAGTCCTCATGGTGCATGGTGCTACTGTAAACAAGATAGTTCAGGGTTCAATTGCCATTCAGCAAACTAAATTTTTCATTCATAAATGAATTTCCATTGGCAACAAGACAAAATGCGATATTTAGTTCCGCTGTTCAACACACAATGTCTCGAAAGTTGGAAGATGTGTGGAACGGAGTAATTGATCATTAGGTTTCTCTCTCTCTGCGAAAATACTATAAATATTTTATAATATTATAATTAATTTATAATAACTTTAAATATTCAGTCCGAAGACAAATATTTTGAGGCTTTATAGAACAACCAGCCTTATATCTTTAGTATAAATAATACATGATACCGTTCACGCCTGAAAGTTCACGTAAAAGTGTTTATTTCTTTTGCAAAATAACCTTTGTCTAGACGAAAATATGTTGAAATGTTTTAAAATATGTTTACTGTATAATATTTTTTGTTATAACGTAAATTTGCTAGCCTTTTTTTGTTTTATGGAGACTTTTTTATCATGCCTGGCAAGCTGACGAGTATTTTGTACATACATTATTTCTTTTTAGGATTTTGTACCTCAAAAGGAAAAAAAATCTTATAGGCTCACTTTGTTGTCCGTCTGTCCGTCAATCAAGAGCATTTATCTCGAGATCGTGTGAAAAGATCAAGCTGAAATTAATATCAATGTCTAAGGTCTCTTGAAGCACAAAAAATCAAGCTTCTAAGTCAATGCTATCAAAAGATACGGGCACTTATGCATCGATTTTGTTGCATTTAGTATGAAATACGCCGCGAAATCAAAACCTACAAGGTACTTACCGTGGACCTACATTTGTAAAATTTAGCACGAACTGTAAATTAACAATAAAAGTAAAGAAAAAACCGAAACCGAAAAGAAACATTATAATCTTATATTTATAGTTCACTTCATACAAAATGAGTGCGTAAGTTTAAGTCTGTAAACTTTTATAAGTTGTATATCTTGACCTACAATTCTGATATTGATGGGCGGTGGGTGAGTCTGATCCGCACTTAGCCGGTTTTCTTACCTACACCTATCCCGCATATAGCAGTGTAAGAAGAGGGAGGGACCTTGGGAACCTAGTGTTAAGATACTCCGGTCCCTTAAAAATGTGGAGGCCAGTCATGGCGTAGGGCCACAAGCGCATGGCTGTAAACGTGACAGGTTTTGAATTCGATTCCCCACTCGAGTAAATCAAATATTTAATATTTTAATTTTTTCGTTCTGGCAACGACACAAAGTACGGCGTTCATTTCCGCCACTCAACGAATATCTCCAGAATTCGAGGGAAGGTGAACACGAGAACACGAGATTCCTTGGTTCTCTCCGTCTACCCTGCTATGTGCGAAATACAGCGTGAAGGTAAAAAAAGAATCCACATACAAGGATGTTAAAATATATTACGTGAAACATATGACATCTCAGTGGCTTCACTTTTTGCTTACAACACAATCATCGATTTCACTGAGCTGAGATTTCTATTGATTTATTAAAGACCCTTTATTCCCTAAAAGGATACGTTTCTTTGCAACATTTTACGTTGTAACGCTACTGATTATTAGCTGGGCTTATTGTGATGTGAGTTATTTAGAGACCACCGTGGCTCAGGGACACAAGCGTGTAAAAAAGGTTGTGGGTTCCATTCCCACTTGAGGGTATGAAATATTTAGGTAATATTTCCATTTCATCGCTCTGGTAACGAAAGTAAAACGCGGCGTTGACTTCCGCCATTCAAAATGCAATGCCTATAAAATTCAGCGGAAAGTGGGGAACGGAAGTGTCTTATTGGGAACGGTGTGTTTTAACACTAGGTTTTCAGGTTCGGCGTGCTATATGCAGCGTGAAACTAAAAAAAAATGGTTGCCTGTAAAGTCAGTTTACGGAAGATAATTTTACGTGATAGCGTTATAACATGAAAAAATGCATATTTTTATGATTTGTATTGAATATTATATTATCCTTAAAAAAATATTATTTTGTAAAATACAAAGAAAGAGTTAATTGAAAATTACAATTTTTCGATAACAATTTATCGACATTTATTTGTACTTGCAATTCAAATATATTTTTGCTCAATTTATACAGATTAGTTACAACTATCAATGTGGTATTTAATTAAATAATTAAATAAATAAAAATTTGAAAAAAAAATATGTTTTATTTCCCAAATTATAGAAATATTTATTTGGTGAGACGACCCCAGAAAGTAATTATTATATTATACTTATATGGTGTTGTGATTACAATTATGAATGAAGATATTGTAACTGATACTCAAACTCGTTTGAAAATATTATTCAATAAATAATGCCTTGGCTCGTGATGTGTCTAGTGGTTAGAACTCTTTATAGTTGTGATCGTGAAGAACCCAAAATCTTTTAGAGATTCAGAGGAAACAGTGTTAAGAATTCCATATTATGCCATTA
>DWQW01008895.1:0-13474 GCA_018249695.1 Heliconius erato demophoon
GTTCCCCACTTTCTGCCGAATTCTGGAGGCATTGCGTGTTGAGTGGCAGAACTCAACGCCGCGCTTAACCTCGACACCAGAGCGAAGAAATGGAAATATAAATTTAAGTAAATATTTCATCTCCTTCGAGGAGATCGAACCCACAACCAGTCGATTTTACAGTCAGACCTCGTGCTGCAACGCCACGACTGGCCTCAATTAATTTAATGTTTTTTTTTAAAAAGATTTCTTAATGTATAATATATTAAGTAAACTATACAAACACTAACAGGTCATCGACCAGCCATAGTATTATTTTCAAAACGTTGTTTGCCAACTTTCATCTTGTCAAGCCAACTGAAATTGTTTACAAAGTAAGCTGTCGTAGCGCCGAGTAAAGATTTAATGTAAAGTGAAAATTTGTTGCACATTTTCATTAATATTTTTGTTTTATTTTTTATAATTTTAATAGAATTTAGTTACTGATGCAGTGGTGGAGGAAAGACACAGTAGCTGACCATGAACGCGACGATAGAGAGTTCGATTCTCACTCAGAGGGAAAAAAATATATTTCCTAGCTCCGGTAACAAGATAAAGCGCGGCTTATACTTCCTCTATTGAATACGTAATAACTTGAAAATTTGGCAGTGCGAGGTTAATGGAATGAATGAAATTAATATTAGGTTCCCTCTGCCTACACTGTTATTTGCGGGGTATAGTGGATTGAGGAAATTAGAGTATTAAGACATAATATCATCCACTTGCGATTGTCACCTGCTATCCATATTTCCGCACTGTTTTATTCGCTTAATGTACTGTAAAATCACAAAAATAAACAGAAAATGAGATTTTTTTTGTTTTATTTTTGTGATATTCTGTCGTATCTAAACTCAACCTTAGTCTGTAGGAACGAGAAAGTGAACTTTAATCTGTGCCCTATGGGAATATCGAACCCGCAACCATCACAACCACAACAGATTAGATGTTCAAAGAATTAGTTGATAATTATAAAAAAAAATATAAATTATTACAACAATAACGGTATCAAGAATATTTCAAATCTTATCATTATTATAACGAACGAAACTTGAGACTCGTCTATTAATTTCATTAATTTGTACATATTGAATTTATCGTGCAATAATCGAGAATATATTCCAAAATTATAAGCATCTTCTGAAACAACTGCTATTTCCGCCAAATCTACGACGTGGTAAATAATAATATTATAATAATAAGTACTTATAATGAAAAATAAAGTAGAGTAGAAAAATTTCCTCTTACTAAATTATGCAATGAAGGTATGAAGAGAGTAAATAATGTAATTAATTTACTTCAATCGAGAATCGAACAGTCGTGCCACGTTACATCGAAACGATTAACTACCTTGCTATTTGCGAGATACAATGGGAGGCTAAAAAAAAATTTGGATGGCGAGATTAATTTAACGTATGCACACATGTACCTTATTTGGTTAGAATATCCATAGTTATATGTATGCTTTCTATATAGCCTCACATTGTATCCCACACATAGCAAGGTAGGCAAAAGGAACCTAGGAAACTAGTGTCAATTAATAAATAATATTACTAAAATGTCTAATTTTCTTAGAATTTGCATAAGAGCGTAAAATTGAGTTAATATCAAGAAGTCTTGTTCAGACCTCATTCTATATATAGCACCTGTACGGTAAGCCTTTAGACGTTCAAGCCATAATTCAAGTGGCTTAGGCACAGATTACCTAGCGGCAAGACTCTTGTAGTGTACATTTCATTTTCTCACTCAAACACACATTAATAATTTTAATAATTACTTTTCTATTACTTTTGATATTTTGTTAGGTTTCTGTCTTTTTAATATTTTCAAAGTGTTATTCCACACTTAAAAAATAAAAATAATTATTTAGAAAACGTATAAAAATTTTAACGGAATTCGAAACCGCGCCTTCTGGAAACCGACCGGGTGCTCTGTCCACTAAGCCATACGTTCTCATCAAACTTAGTCGACATTTTTATACGCTTGTTACAACTTATTTATGTTGTTAGCATCTCTGTAAGGTGAATTTCGACGTAGCTTGATAAGAACGTATGGCTTAGTGGTCAGAGCCTGGTCGGTTTCCAGGAAGCGCGGGCTCGAATCCCGCTACGTTCAAATTTACGTTTTCTAAATAAGTAGCTTTCTTTCTTTCTTATCTTCTTTCAATCTTTATTTAATTTAAGGAGATTCTTTCCATATTTTATATAAAAATATTTTATTACTATTATTTATAGACAACGGTACGGAACACGTCGTTTACGATTCCAACTCGCACTTGGTCACTTTTTTAAATATCAAAATCTCCATACGAAAAGCAATTGCAATTAACATTTCCTCAGCTTATCATATTTCCATACATAATAATGCCAGCTATTTTCATCGTAGCATTTTATTTGAACACTTGCAAAGTAAATTAATTAATATGCATACATACATAAATCTGGAATATTTTGCTTAATTTTATAGGATAATTCTATTGTGAAGCTGTTGTGGAGTAATTGAAACATTTTCAAGTACTAGTTCCATAGTTATATATATTTAATATTAATATTATAAAATTCGTCCGTTGTGGTCGTCGTGGCACAGTGGGACAACGTATCACTGTTAACGCGACGGTTGTGGGTTTAATTCTTAATAGGTTATTTTCTATTCTTCATTGTGATAAAAAGATAAGACGCTGATTTGAGCTCCGCAACTCAACACGAAACGTCTTAAAAATTTTCCAGGAACTAAGGAATGGAGTGTGATCATATTAGGTTTCCTGAAAGTGTGAACCCGTATAGTCTGTTTGGAAATACGTGCTAATGTCAATATGTATATGTGTAGATATATGTGTATGTGTATTCCAGTACCACACACAGCCAGTCGATTTTGCAGTCACACTTTGTTATAATGTAGTACTGAAACTTATATCAAATCTTTCTGTAATACATTATAACAATGATATAAATCTAAAGCAATGAGGTAAAACAGTAAAAGCTTTATGTTGAGATAAAATACTCATAATAATATCGTGGTACAGTTTTTGGTATGGGTTCAATGCTACCTCAAAGATAATTTATGTAAGAAAAGTGATTTGAAAAATAAATAAAAACCGATTTCAAAACTTCCTACTTTTTTATGTCGGCTAATTATAGAATCATTATCTTCCTCCTTTGTGTCCTCGTTTAAATATTGTCGTTTTCACAGTCTTCTAAGAACAAAATTTCATGTTGCATACGATAATTATGAAAAAAAGGAAGAAATAGACTTTGGTACTGGAATCGAGGCCAGTCGTGGCGCAGTGGCACAAAGTGTGACTGTACAACCGACTGGTTCGATCCCCACTCGAGGAGACGAAATATTTACTTAAATTTATATTTCCATTTCTCCGCTCTGGTTTCGAGGACAAGCGCGGCGTTGAGTTCTGCCACTCAGCACACAATGCCTCCAGAATTCGGCAGAAATTGGGGAACGGAGTGTCTTAACACTAGGTTTTCTCTGCCTACCCTGCAGTGTGCGGGATACAGCGTGAAGCTGATTTTATTTTTTATTTTATTTGATATAAGAGTTTTTATTTCATTTACTCCATTCCATTTCATTTTATTCCATTTCAACTTAGACAAAACCTCCAGAGATTTTATAAATTCAGCTTAGAATCACATCGTCATTGCGTCAGATAATAATTACTATATTGCTTACGATCCTTTTGGGCTTCTTTTTTGTTATATTCACATATGCAGATTTACATATCTTCCACCATAGTAGAGAAAGTAAAGGGAACCTAGTGTTAAACACTCCGTTCTCCGCTTTTCGTTTTAAATAACGGAACTCAACGATATGCCATGCAATTGTGTCATGCAGATTATGAACCTATAAACTTCATTTTCGTTTCATTTAGTCTTTATATTTTTATCAAGGTAGCTTTTCCCCAAGTAAAATAACGTATTCTCAACAAAGAGTATTTTCTTATAAGGCGTGAAGCGACTTCAATTTATCTGGAGCGTAAATCGCGTCAAATTGCAAGATGCCGTCAAATTTAGGGATATTTCCTAACTCAGGACTTCAATTCTAGATCCTTTTCATATCTACCTTTTACTTCTGCAATTTTCATATACTTTTTTCTATTTGTCTTTCTATATGAGTTATATATATCATACCGTATATTGATTTTAAGGTACTCAATTTTCGTATTATGAATATCCATATGTCCATAAGTTTACTTTATAACATATACCAGTCGTTTTCCAAGTTACTTGTAGAAAAGTTTAAGTAGTATTCTTTTTTCTAAAGCTCCAAAAAATTTTACTTAAATACAAACGCAGGCTCAACAGTCATTCTGTATTTTATATGTATATAATATACATTACCGATATATATATATGTATATATTATACGAGGCCGTCGTGGCCCAGTGGCACAAGGGTGTGACTGAAACGCGACGGTTGTCGGTTCGGTCCCCACTCGACGAAATGCATTATTATTCCTAATATTTTCATTTCTTCACTCTGGCAGCAAGCCAAAAGTGCGGCGTTGAGTTCCACCACTTAACACGCAATGCCTCGAAAAATTCGGCGGAAAGTAGGTAACGGAATGTCTTATCACTATTTTCCCTCTGCCTGCCCTGCTGAGTGCGGTATACAGCGTGAAGCTGATTTAATATATATCATATTTGATTGTATACAACAACGAGATAATATCAAAGATATCAGAAGCTTCTAAGAGAAGTCCTTCAGATTTGAACTCAAGGAAATATACATATAAAATATTCAGATCAATTTCGCTTGAGACTCACCCAAGCCATTTGTTAGTAGCATTATTTTATATATAAAAAATATCTTCTGTCATCTCTCCTTTATTTTAACTTGGTAGATAGAGAGAAATAAATCATTCTATTTTTCTCTTATCTAAACGATATGTTTTTTTAGGTATATTTATTTTTTATAGCTTCACGTTGTATTCTGCTAATGGTGGAGTAGATAGAGGGAACCTGGTTCACGTATAATAATCATTTTCCGTCCAATTTACGAGATATTCGTAGTTCAAGTTGTGTAACATAACGCTGCGCTTCTTGTTAGCAGAGTGGGATAGGGGAAATAATGAATCCCTTGGAATGGGAATCAAACCCACAACCGTCAGGTTTAGATTCTAGTGCTGGTGGGCTGCACCACAACAGTTTCGACCTCCTAATTGTAGATAGAGAATAATTCATATTTGAATTTTAGTCATGCCAATGCCTCCAGAATTCGGCAGAAAGTGGGGAACGGAGTGTCTTAACACTCCGTTCCTCTGCCTACCCTGCTGTGTGCGGGATACAGCGTAAAGCTATTTAATTTATTTTTTATTATTTTCTAGTAATTTTTATTATTTTTAGCTTCATGCATAATTTCACCTGGATAGGGACGAGGAGGAGAGGGACGCTGGGAACCTAATGTTAAGATACTGCTTTTCCATACACTTCCGTTCTCCACATTTCGATAAATATTTGAGGCATTGCGTGTTGAGTAGTGGAACCTACCACGCTTACTACACTACTACACTAGCCATAGCGAAGAAATTCAAATATTAAATATTTCATTCCCCCGAGTGGTAATAGGACCCATCTATTAAAACTTATACAAAATTCAAATAGAGAGATATGACACTAGTTCATCTTTTTTTATTTCACATAAAACGGAAAATCTAGCAAGATAGACGATATTGATCGTAAATTATAGGATTAAAATTGTGACCTTGTAAGTTATAAAATTAAATAAATTAAATTAGCTTCACGCTGTATCCCGCACACAGCAGGGTAGGCAGGGGGAACCTAGTGTTAAGACACTCCGTTCCCCACTTTCTGCCGAATTCTGGAGGCATTGCGTGTTGAGGGGCAGAACTCAACGCCGCGCTTAACCTCGACACCAGAGAGAAGAAATGGAAATATAAATTTAAGTAAATATTTCATCTCGTCGAATGGGGATCAAACCCACAACCAGTCGGTTTTGCAGTCACACCTCGTGCCGCTGCGCCACGACCGGCCTCACAAGTTATAAAAGCTTCTCATTAAGGATAAAAAGAAATATAACTAACTTCAGTTAGTAAAATCGAACAAGCACTTTATCAACTATACTCTGCTATATATATTTTTTCATCCCATTTCAAAAAAATATAATAATTAACAGTTTTTTACCAATTTCTGGTGAGATAGACGCTTCTATTTATGGGGAAAAGTTTAGAGACGGTGGGTCTTAACATTCTCTATTCATTCTATTTATTAAACTCGAGGGATGAGTAAATATAAAAAATGCAGAATTAGGTTTTTTGTGCCAATAAAATTGAGACAAGCTGTGAGGTCGATTCCCTCTCGAGCAAATTAAATATTTAATACTTTCATTTACTCACTCTGGTAACGAAGCAAAGCGCGGCGTTGAGTTGAGTTGAGCCACTCATACGGCCTGCCTAATGCCTCTATAATTAGGCGGAAAGCATGGATCGGAAGTGTCTTAATAGGAGCGGAGTCTTAATAGAGTGTCTTAACACTAGGTTACCGGGTTCCATCGGCCTTTCCTGCCACGTGTTTTGCACGTGTGTGAAGTTCACACACTTTATTACTTACTAACATGAAAATTATATTAACTTTTCATCTACCAAAAAAAAAGCAAAAAAAACTACGCCAATAAATAAAATTTACTTATAACATTGAACAATTCATTGAAATATTTTAGAAAAATATTTCGTCTACTGAAAAACTGTAAATGAAAATACTTCAGAACTAACTTTATGTTGATTCTGCGCGGGAAAGCTGAAGCTTCAGTCTCCGTACAACCTCCGTAAGGGTTGGTACTGTACCGTATAGTACTGATCGTAAAAATGAATTACGATTTTAATAAGAAAGTACGATTTCAATAAAAAGTTACGATTTGAGTAAAAAATTCCGATTTGTGTAGTGTATTTGTGTGAAAGTGAAAGTTTAGTTGTCGAGCTTTTTATGGTGAGTTTAAAACTTTTGAATATTAAAAAAAATGTATGTTATAGTAAGTCCAAGTTAAGTAATAAAATAAAAGAAATTGAATAGAGATTAAAGTATAATTTAAGTACTAACATTTTTTTTCTGCTTTCTGCTTACTGCTTTATATAGCAACTAGGTAGGTACGTTAAGATAGAGGGAATCTAGTATTATAACACTCTGTTCTCCACTTTCTGACGAATTCTCGAGGCATTGAGAAATGAACATTTTCATAAATAATAATTCATTTCCCAACTAATAATAACATAATTATATACATAGATCGAAGAGCCAATGTCTAGAAGATTTTTTTCCAGAGTTCATAATTCATCTATTTTTATTTCTATCATATTTTATAATAATATTTACGAATTCTTGAAAATGAAATATTTGGCGTTGAGTTCCGCCACTCAACGTACAAAGCCTGTAGAATTAGGCGGAGAATGGAGAACGAAGTGTCTTAACACTAGATTGCCTCTGCCTGCCCTGCTATGCGCTGAAGCTGATTATAGATATTAACTTAAAGAATTGAATATGGAACTCTGTAGATCTCTTGTTTATTTAATTTTTTTTGTTATTCTGTATATCACATGATTAAAATGAAGAAAGAACAGAATATCTTGACACTATGTTCCTCCTGTTGAAACTGATATCCAGAAAAAAACTAGGAACTGATATTTTTTGCCTTTTTTATGACTATTTTACTTCATATTAACTATTAGTGAGCTTACAATCAATACTTACGAAAATATTAAATAATATTAATGAAATAAGGTGATATCACTCCGTAACAAGTGAAATTTTATAATTTAGTAAGAGATTACTCTTTTTTTATTATATTATTTACAGGTTCTTAAATAAACATTTTTGATAATGGAATTTAAACCAAAAAATAATTCGTTCATAACTAAATCTAATTTAAATTCAACATTCATTTTGAAATAAGCTGTCACATGTAAAAGTTAACTCTACCGCAAGCATTTTCTTTATGAATACTTTTGGATTAAAACAACCTTGAAATACACATTAGGAGGGATTCAGAAATTCAAAGATATTTGTTCTTTAGAAATCCAGCCGTCCGATTTAATTTTCAATTTTAACTAGATATCTTTTACTATGCTAGAACATAATTTAACATTATTTGTCGCGCGAAACTCTTTCTGTGGCCTATAAAACGTAAAATAAAAAACCTGTTGGCCCTGTTCCCTTAGGAATTAAAAAAAAACTCTAGCCGATAGAGTAGGGAGTGTAGGGGAGCATCCTTTACTCCCTACTCTACATGCCATATTTCAACTTTCTAAACCCTTAGTTTCTGCCAGTCACTCAGTAATGGTAGAGTTTTATATATTTATATTGTCCTTGTTGATTAATTAATAGAGACCAAAAGACCAAATATAGAACACTGGGACACAAGCGTACGACTGTCGATTCCTATTCGGGGGAATCAAATATTCAATATTTTCATTTGCTCGCTCTGGTAACTAAGCATTGAGTTCCGCTACTCAACACGTAATACGTCAAGATTTCAGTGGAAAGTGGGAAACAGAATATCTTAACACAAGTTTACCAGGTTCCCTCTGCTCCTGTTATTTGCGGGACTCTATCCGGTGAAGATAAAAAAAAAATTGTAGATCCCATTATGATGCAGTAGAATATCCTTTAAATTTAAACGAATATCCTTTAAAAGTTATTGGATCAATCACTATTCGGAGAAATTAATTATTTTCATTTTGCCCTCTGATAGCACAAAGTGCTCTATTGAATTCTGTCATTCAACACGAAATGTTTCGAATTCTGGTGACAACTGTAGAACGTATGGAATTGACATTTGGCTCTCTGATTACCCTACTATGTGGGATAAAGGATAAATTCAAATAGTATTTACGTACTTTAATTATATATAAAATAAAAAAACCCGACTGTATAAACAAAATTATTATATTAGATAACACTCGAGTCAACAAGACAAATCTGTATATCGGTTCACTGTTCAATATTTGTTCCGTTGTTACTAGGGAACAAAGTAACGAATTTACATACATAAAAACCAACGCACCTGTCAATATGTGGATATTCTTATATATTTAGATTATTTAATAACTAAGATTTATGCAGGCATTTTGTTAGCTAATCGCTGTATCCCGAATGTAACAGTAAAAGCAGGTCGAACCTACTTCTATGATGCATTATTTCTCCCTTTGAACCGTCAACTTTTGGTTGCCTATTGAGTTGCAGAACTTAACGCCGCCTTGTCTTGTTACCTGATAAAATCTGTTAGCGTGCTACTTGAGGGAGGAATCGCGATAAAAATATTTTCTTTTTCTTTTTGGGCTTCATCGCAATCGAGTATTATCCAAAATATGTAATGTATGACCTTGTGTATTTGTACATGCTGAAGAAGAAAATTAGATGGAATTTATTCGGATAGTTGTATCTTGACGTTTAATATGCAATTTGGCTGTCGTGTATTCTAAAGAACTTTAATAAAATAGTATTATTTAAGAAGTAATTCAGTCGTGGTGCAGGGCTACAAATGTGAAACTATAAACGAGACAGGTTTTGTGTTCAACTCCCATTCGATGAAATTAAATATTTCATATTGTTTCTTTTTGTTTACCCTCGCTCTGGTAACGGGGCAAAGCGTGGCGTTGAGTTCAGCCACTCAACACGCAATACTTTTAGAAATCGGTGGAAAGTGGGAAACGGAAGTTTCTTAATGGAAACGAAGTATCCTAGCACTAGGTTCCCAGGTCCAAAATCGACTTCCCTTAAATCACAAAATATCGTCTCGATATAAACAAATATAATTATTATCTTAAATATTATTCATTGCCAACGATATATACGTACATGTTCAACTGTTAACCTCCCTTTTTTGTACTCGGTTAAATAAAAGATAAATGTAGTCAAGTCGCAGGCAGAATAAAAACAATCTAAATACAGCTTAAATAAAAAACTTTTACAAGCATGTAGTGTAGACTGTAGAAATTCTACAGATAGTTTAAATTAAATTCTGTTTGATAAAATATCAAGCGTTTAAATTGTTGAAAACGTCCAATTTGAAAAAATGCCTTTAGAAACTCTATTACATATTTTTAACATTTTTTAAAGTGTTAATCCACGCTTAGGAACGAAAAATACTTATTTAGAAAACGTATAAAAAATGACCGTAGCGGGACTCGAGCCTGCGCCTGCTGGTCGGAATCCTTCCAGGAGGCCCGAGTTCGAGTCCCGCTACGTTCAAATTTTTATACGTTTTCTAAATAAGTAAATCTATTACAATTTGAATAAAGCAGTATTTAAAACCGCGCTTCTCGGAATATTGGATAGTTGACCGTGGTGCGGGTTCAAATCCCGCTACTTTAAACATATCAAATATTTTTTATAAAAGTATTGTTTATCTTATGTGTGAAATAAGATTTTAAAATTGTTATAGAGTTCAAAATTGAACGTTTTTCACGTCCGAAACTTGAAGCTGAAGTCGGTTATATATTATTTACTCGAACATCCTGCGGCGGTGTGTTTGTTTATTTCAGTAGTCGTTCCTTATTTAAATGTTTTGTATTTTTAGACGTTTGTGTACAGAGTATCCTTGAACATAATTTTGATTTACATATAAAAAAATAAAGAAGTTTCACTCTGTATCCCGCTTATATATTAAGGTAGGCATAGAAAGTTAAGACACTCCGTTTTCCACACTGCTTAATTTTTGAGACATTATAGATTTCAAAACTTAACGACGGGCTTTGTCTTCTTGCTAATTCGGGTAATTGAAAATAGTTCCTCCCCCAAGTGACAATCGAACCCACGACGGCCATGTGGAACGTAGTTGTAAGATTTTTTTTTTAATTGAACATTTATAATGAGTTAGTTAGTTTGGGGCATAAAGTGTGACTGTAAAATCGACTGGTTCTGGGTTCGATCCCCACTCGAAGAAATGATATATTTTTTAAATAAATAAATCAAATAAATCAGTTTATGTTGTATCATTACATTTTAGAAACTCTTTCCTGTATACACTTAGTATATCTTAGCTAATATATAATTTTCTTATATAATGACAATGGTAGAGAGTTCGATTTCCAGTCTAGGATATAAATTATTTACTGTATTAGTAAATAGTTCGGTAAGAAGATAAAGCACGTTGTTAAGTTCCGCCACTCTACAGAAAATGTTTCAAAATTTAGGCGGTGGTGCTTCTCGCAGCACTTCGACGGACAGGATGTCTTTTTAACAAGATTTGCTCTACCCGCCCTGGTACTCGAGAAAATTAAAAAAAAATCAAAGGTTCACTCCACTCACTTATTAATATTAGTCAAACAAGTCATTAAAACTGTCATATATTTATAGAATTCTCTATTATAGTATAATATTACATCAATTTATAATTTTCCTTTCTCCGTGAAAGGCACTTAAGCTTTTCAACTTCTAAATTCAAAAGCTTGGGCTGTACGTTGATATATTAGTCAATTAGTCAAGAACTTTCCTGTCTTAAATGTGTGGGAGTAGATTGTATTTGAAAATCTAAGCGGTATATCAAATCATCTATACTAAAAAACATGTGAGGCCGTCGTGGCACAGAGGCACAAGGGTGTGAATGTAACACTGCGAATGTGGGTTCTTCGCTCGGTTTTGATTTCTTCGCTCTACTACCAAGGCAAAAGCCCGGCGTTTAGCTCCAACACTCAACAGCCAATCGCCTCTAAATGGGCAGAGCGTGAGGAGTGTCTTAACACTGAGTTACTTAAGCCTACTTTGCTATGAGCGGGATACAGCGTAAAGCTGATAAAACATACGTTGTGTATGCACTAACACAACACTGCTGCCCCTCAATACAAATATTTCATACATTTAAAAATATTTCATATTACAGTATAAAAACATATGTAGATTATAGTGAAATATGAATGTGTGAATATGAATCTTCACGTAAAGAAAAGTAAAAAAATATTTCATACAATATTTTTTGTATATTTTAGAAAAAAATCTAAAGAGTTTTACTATTAATATTCTATGTCTCAGAATTTCAGCTTCACGCTGTATCCGCACACAGCAGCATAGGGAATATGTTAAGGTTTTTCCGTTCCCTACTTTCCGTCGAGTTCTCTAGGCGGTGCCATTGAGTGTCTTAACACTAGGTTCCCAGGTTCCCTACGCTAAAATATTACATGATATTGCTATAATTTATTATTACATTTACTTTATAATTCATATAAGCTTTTGCTTGCGGCTTCGCCCGCGTGTATGACACATTCGATACATTCTAATTGCCCAAGATATATATGACCGCAAGTGCAGTGGGTTACATCGAACCTAATAGCGTGATATTATATGTAATCGATAAATGGATACATACATAACACTCTACAAAAACATTTTTTCTAGTTCCTGAGATTAGTGCATTCAACCAAACAAACTCTTCAGCATAAATCACAAAGAAATAGCTTTTCATAGTAAAGATAGAAATCTTGTAATGGATTGACAATTTAGATATAAAAAAATATATATTTTGGCAAACAAATATATTAAATGGGAATGCTGAAGTAACATTAGTCTTGTCATAAGAACTAATATATGATATAGCTCTAAAGCATTAATATCTGAGAGTTTTCTATTTTTCCACTTTTCGACGGACTCGGACGCATTGTATGCTGCGTGATGGAACTCAACGCCGCTCTTTTGCCTCTTTAACAGATCGACGAAATGAAAATATTAAATATTTCGTTTCCTCGAGTGGGAATCGAACATACAACCTGCCGCGGTTACGGTTGCACTTTTGTGCCCCTGCGCCATGACTTTCCGCAAATGCTTTTTTATTTAATGCAATTTATGTGGATTGAAGGCAAATTGGTTGATTATATTATTTGTTTCAATTGACGATGTGGACGAAGCTACAGACTAAAAATAAACATAAATATTATAATTTTTTCAGCTTCACACTATATTCCGCACATACCGGGGTAGCCACAGGGAACCTAGTGTTAAGGCACTCAGTCCCTCATTTTCCACCGTATTCTGGAGGCATTGCGTGTTTAGTGGCGGAACTCAACGCCGTGCTTTGCCTCGACACCAGAGCGAAGAAATGAAAATATTAAATATTTAATTTCCTCGAGTGGGAATAGAACATTCAACTTGTCGCTGTCGCAAGTGTACAGTCTTATGTTTGTGCCACTGCTCCACCACTGGTCTCATAAATATTATACATAATATATTGATAAATATATATGTAATATGTTAGGCAGTGTACACATACTTGTACATTAGTCCACGTACACAACATACAGTATACAAAGCTTACATCTCCCCCCCTCAAAAGTGAAAATTAGCTGGGGTTAATTTCATCAAACTGGGGAATGAGCTTTGTCACATGATATAATCCCAAGGACTTTTTATTCTTTCCAGTGTTGATTTTGCATAGCGAATCTGATATCATTTCTTCTATCTCAAAAGGACCAATTCTAATTTCATCCATTTTAGATCTGTTTAACTTAT
>DWQW01008896.1:0-13471 GCA_018249695.1 Heliconius erato demophoon
TAGTGTCTTAACACTAGGTTCCCTCCGCCTAACCTGCTGTACGTGGTATATAGCGTGAAGTATACTAGAATATACTAGATATGTAAAATTATAATAGAAAAATGTCATACAATTTTACTCTAAATATGGTATGAATAAAGGTTTGACAAAGCCAAAGCAACTGCAAAATGTACAGTATACGCTATACGCAGAACGGTGGTATGATGTCAATCAATATTGTACCTCGTTAGCGATGGAGCTTTTGTGGGTATAGGAATTATAAATTTGTGGAAGTGTCATAACTATATCCTTTATTTTACTAGTCTCTCTCCTCTCCTCTCAGTTACGCATTTGCCTCCCCAACTTCCTTTACTTAACGCCGCGCTGCCTTCTAGTTTTTATAAAGTAATGATGAAAATAATTTATTCCTCCGAGTGGGAACTGAACTTAATTTTCGTGTATACGGTATCGTTTTGCCACGGGCTGGTATTTTGACTTTTTTTTTTTGTATACGTGGCACGATATAATGTCAATCAATACTGTACTCTTTGTTAGCGATGAAAAGCTTTCTGCGCCACACGAATTATTTATTAACTTGCAGTAGCGGCGCAGTTTAGTTTGGACACTTTATTTTTACAATATGTTATGGTGACTGCATGTGGTGATAGGATGATTCTATTTCTGAAAATTAATTCAAACCCTTTGAATTGAAATTTGCTTTTAATTTAGTAGTATTTCAAGCGCGGAGTTGAGTTGCGCCACTCAACACGCAATGCTTCCAGAATTAGGTAGAAAGCGGGGAACAGAAATGGAGACAGAGTCTCTTAATAGAGAGCGAGTGTCTTAAACTAGGTTCTTAGGTTCCCTCTGTCAACTCTTCACATATATGGGATACAGATTGAACCTAAAAAAAATGTAAAATGTTTAATGATAAATTGTATTGTAGGTTACCTATTTAAATAAAAAATATTGTTTATTCAAATGAATTTTTGCAAGCAGTTTTGAGTCGTTAAATGAACATACCGTACAATGTATGAGCCGGCAACGACTCATCAATTTAATTTTTAGTTCTGCCTGTATTCTAATAATTGATTTTCTATCTAGCCTTAAATATTGTTTTAAATAAAAAAAAGTCCAAATGGCAATGAAACGCACAAATGAAATATGTATATTTTTTTACATTTTCATATTTAATGACTTGCGAAACAAGCTTTTGTATGATCAATACAAAAATAAAACGGGGGCATCGAGCCTAGTTTCTGCCAAAACAATATTCTATTATCTCTAGTATGTTCTCACAAAAAGAACGAACATCCTTTGATCTTTTTCCCGGGTAGCAGGATACTGATAGGCATAGAGAACACTGGATTTCCGATTTTATATTAATTTAAAAGACAGAACGTGTTCAATGGCGTAACTCAACGCTGCGCTTAGTTCACCAGACAAAGAAATGAAAGTAATTTAAAATATAATCATTCTCTATCGTGGGGATCGAACATTCAACATTAGCGTTTACTAGCTGTACCACTGCGCCACGACGGCCTCGAAAGTAGGAACGAAATATAACTTCAATAATACTCGTCCAATATTAACAATAGGAGAAAACTTTGAATTCTCAAACTTGTCCGGAACGTAGGTGTGTGTGTGTGTGAGGTCACGATATAGCGCCACTTGCGTGAGTTAGGTCAGTTATCATAACATACATTCATACATACATACATACACACATACGTACTTCATAATTATTTATATAGATAGTTTTAGAAGTCGAATTTTGTTTTATTTTTGAACTTTGTGTATCGTGTTTCTGTCTTTTTTATTTTTAACCATCTTGGTTTCGATTCTGACCGAACTCGGGCGAATGATTTTATTTATTTCCTTTTTCTCGCTTTGGTAGAGGAAGCACGGCGTTGAGTTCCGCCACTTAACACGCAACGCCTCCGAAATTCAACGGAGAGTTGGGAAACCGTTATTAACATTACCTTCTCTCTGCTTAACCTACTATATGCTATATAAAATACATATGAAGATACATACATGTGAAGCTATTTATTTTTTCTTAAGAAATATACGCTGAAATAATTTATTTATAAGATGTTACATATAACTATAATATACTACATAGTTATATAACAACTCTACTGAAGATAACATATGAAAGTTCTTATAATGTTTAAGTAAGTTAGTAAAACTGTTAATTATTCGAATTAAAGCTGTAATTTATATTAATTAAATTGATATCATAATGAATAACGACTTGTTTGTAATTATGTAGTTAATTAAAAATGTATATGTAAAGTTAATTTTAATTAAGACGATTGTAATTTTTAAAGGAAGAGTTTTTTTTCTTCTTTTTTGTTAGTTGTTCGTTATTTTTGAGGAACTATTTATTTTAGTGACTTAACACTAGGTTCCCTGTCTATCCTTCAATATGCGGGATCCAATATAAAGCTAAATATAATAAGTCTTATAAGTTTTATTTTTTATATATAAAAATAAATTCAATATGGAAATTGTTAAACAAATTGTGTGGAATTCATTACCAAATATACAAGTAAAAAGTTTTGAATACTTCAGAAATGCCTTCTCGTAAATTACTATCAATTATCTAATATAACACTTGAAATGTATATCTATATAAATTTAAAAACGATATATGTTTTACAAATTTATTTTTTGTTTACCAGGAGCAACAGCTATGTTATCAGTGGGCAGCGGTTTCGGGCGACCGACCCGCGCCTCCACGCCAGCTGTCATCAACTATTTAAAACCAAATGTACAGTATGCGCCTAAACAGCCTCAAGTACAGCCAAGATTGAAGGTGAGTTTAGTCACTTTGAATGGTTTTTTGGGTCACTATCATTATTGATTGATCGTCACTTTTATTAGAAAGTTGATGTTTGTTGTTGGGACCTGTCATGGCGCAAGGGCACAAGTCAGTCGCACTAATGGTGGATTCGATCACCACTCGAAAAAAATAAATATTTAATATTTTCATTTCTTCACTCTGGTTTCGAAGCAAAGCACGGCGTTGAGTTCCGCCACTCACGAATTGTCTCGAAAAATTCGGTGGAAAGTGAGGAATGGAGTGTGTGTAGTGTTAACTAAGACCCCTCCTTGGGCCTGCCCTGCTGTGTGTGATGTGTGATACTGTAAAAAAAACAAATCAGATGTACTATCAGTTATGTAGATATAAATTAAACATACAACTTAACTGTTTTAAAATTAATTATACTTTTGCCTTAATAACACTAATATGTACTTATTAAAAACTATAACTAAAAAAACATTTTTGTTTCCTATGCTTGAATTAACATTGTGAAAATGGTAATAAAATTGTTGTTGTTGTTAGTTTTCCTCTTTATTATTTACCAACCAATTGAATTTATGAACACAACTAAGGTACCACATGGAAATATCTCATTAAATACATTGAAAACTGGAATTTTTATTGTTTTGTTTGTTGAGCTAAGTTTTATTAAATATGTTATGTAAGTAAACATGCAACTTTGAATGACAGAGTGAGTCAGTCACTATGATCCCGCTTCCCATTTATATGATGTAAACAATTACCGTTCGACTACCATGATAAAATAAAATGGCTGCTTTTTTTAAACTGATTTCTTTACTCATTCACTCCAAAATATCAATAAAAGAACAGAAAAATTAACAAATAATGTTTCATTTATGTAGCTGGTAAGCCAGCAGCCACTGGCCATTCCCGGCCGCCAGTCTCCCAACCTGTCTCCGATGCCAGGTGGTCCACCAGCTCAGTTCCAGCGTCTGAAGGTGGAGGACGCCCTGTCTTATCTTGACCAGGTCAAATACAAGTTTAATACGCAACCTCAAGTGTATAATGACTTTTTGGACATCATGAAGGAGTTTAAGAGTCAGACGTGAGTATACCATTATTTTTTTTATAAATTAAATTAAACTAGCTTCACGCTGTATCCCGCACACAGCAGGGTAGGCAGAGGAAACCTAGTGTTAAGACACTCCGTTCCCAACTTTCTGCCGAATTCTGGAGGCATTGCGTGTTGAGTGGCAGAACTAAACGCCGCGCTTAACCTCGACACCAGAGCCAAGAAATGGAAATATAAATTTAAGTAAATATTTCATCTCCTCGAGTGGGGATCGAACCCACAACCAGTCGGTTTTGCAGTCACATCACGTGCCGCTGCCCCACGACCGGCCTCATTTTTTTTTATATTGCCTTATAATTGAAATTAATTTTGTTGCAAGTGTATTTTTTTACATTTTAATTTTGAATAGTTTGTAATTTTGTAGAAATAAATAATAAATTTTAAGATTCTCAATACTAAACAAAAACATAAATGGATGAAATTATGTCAAAAATAAGATTTTTTAGAAAATAAAGCAATGTTTTTTTATGTTTTGTTTTTTTTTAAATGTTAAATATTATATATAATAGAACAGGAATTGCACAATGATATATTTTTTTAATTTTATTACAAAAAAAATGGATATAACTTCCTTACTTGCAATAAAAGGGAATTCTTCACTAAAATGATGACAACAATTACCGTTTGACCACCATGATAAAATTAAATGGCTGCTTTTTTTAAACTGATACCACTTTATCAATCCAGCTAAATATCTAGAAACGCCTCAAAACCCGATTAATCCATAGTATTTCTTCCAGGATCGATACACCGGGAGTCATAAATAGGGTGTCCGACCTGTTCGAGGGTCACACGGAGCTCATTGTGGGCTTTAATACTTTCTTACCACCAGGATATAAGATTATTGTGCAGAGCAATGGGAAGGTTAGTGTGGGTTCTTTTGATTGTTATTTAAATTATTTTTTAATTAGTTCAAGTAATTATATTACTTAACTGATTTGAAAATGTAAAAATAATATTTTTATTTAATTGTAAGTAAATTGCACAATTTTGTTCTTATCAAAACTATTATACAGTAAAGTAAATATAGTAAAAGTAAATACATAAAGTTTGTAAACAATGAATCAATATGTAACGGAACTTAATTGACATATATAATTATAAGAACAAAGCATGAAAAGAAACACCTTGTTTCGTAAAAGAACACTGGTTCAAATTAAAAACAACTTGTATTTCCAAACAGGTATCAGTATCAATGCCCTCGCCAACTGGTGCCAACTGCCCAGTACCGAGCGTGGGTGTGGGCAACGTGGGTGTTGGGGTGGGGGTTTCCAATGTGGGAGTGGGTAGTGGTGGGGTGCTCCTCGGTGTTCATCACACACAGCCACAGCCCCAGCTGGTGCATCTGATGCCTGTGCCGCAGTGAGTATTTATATGAATACAATTTTTATGTAGATAATAAATACAAAGAAAGAGTTTCGTGTATGAGCCATTATAAATAAAGTATTATTTTAGGGAAATAATCTAAAACATAAAATAATAATAATAATTAACATCACGCCGTATTCCGCATACAGCAGAGTATGCAGCGGGAACCTAGTATTAAAATATCCTTTCCCCCACTTTCCGTCGAATTTTTACATCCATTGCGTGTGTGGCGAAACTCAATGTCGGGTTTTCGCCTTAGGTGACAGAGCGAAGTAATTTAAATATTAATAAATAAAAAATAGATAAAATATAAAATAGACAAAGATATAAACAAGCACCCCACACGCAGCATCGCTCGTTGTTATTCTGATTCTAAATCAGTTCAACTGTTTTTGCGTGAAAGTGGAACAAACATCCATTCTCACAATTTTGATACGTACGTACAGTAGGATTGTAAGCAAAAAAAATACAATATTTTTTTATAATATATATGCATGTAACAGTAAATAACACGTGATATCTATGACGCGACGAACGTCACGTACGCGTTTAAATATGGGGCCACATTATGTAGCAGCGCCTCAATCAGATTCAAAAGTATAAAGTGATAATGGATTTTTTGTTTTAAATTAATTAGTAAAAAATTTGCTGTTAATAAATTACTTTCTCAAGGTTCCTCTGCCTACTAAAAATAACTTATATTAATAAAAGCATGTATGTGAAACAGTGCTATTGCAAAAACTATAGATGGCTGGCTCAGATTTGTTTTTTTTTTGGATTTTTTAGAACTTATGATTATTTTCTGCAATGGACAATGCGCAAAATATATCAAAAAGTATAACTTAAGAGCGGCCACGACTCGTCAACCGTACTGCAACTGGATCAAAAGTCAATACCTAAGAGTTACACTAACATGATGAAATTAATTACCGATTGATCACAATGATAAAAACTTGCGGCTGCTCTATAATGAGTTCTGATAATTATTAACGTACCTCCTTGTTTTACCACTTATTTAAAAAAAAAAAACTAATATATATATAAAACTTGCAGGTCTGTCAGTACAGCGATAGTGCACAATTTGTCTGTGAATGCGAGTCCTGCGAACACATTGCATCATATATCGCAGGCGCATCAGCAGATTGAAGCCGGGACGATACATCATGCTCCAGGTTTGTAACTTTTTTAAAATTATATTTCTCCTTTTTTTTAGATTTTTTGTGGAGTGATTTTTAACAAAATGTTAAATATAGATTTTTCAAAGTCAAAGAGTCATAATGTTAAGATTAAGTTTGAGATGTTATATTCTTATAAAATTAAATGATAAAATTAGTATTGCCTTTTCTTCTGGTATATATTTTTTATTACTTATAAATAATTGAGCTTATTGCTTGTTGTCTTGGCACCAGAGCAAGAGAACGAAAATATTTCCATTAGGGTAACGACAGATTGGGGATCGAACCTACAACCGTTGCGTTTGCAGGCAGACGCTTTACCTTTTATTTTCTGAAAGCATTTTTTATAATAAGTCTTTAAATTATAGGTACAGCACCAAGTAGCGGTGCGGGACACGCCGGTGCGGCTGCGGGACAACCAGTGGAATTCAATCATGCCATCGAATATGTCAATAAGATTAAGGTATTTTATTCATTTTGTGTACCTGTGTGTGGCGTTAAGTTCCGCCTCTAAAAAGAATGTTATATTTGTCTGGAAAAAAAATTATAATGCGTTTTCTTATGTAATATATCTTTTAGAAAAAGAGATTGTTAAGATTTTATCTCAAAAAATTATAATTGTTATTATTTTCATAATGAATATAAAAATATCAAGTTATATAGAAGTAAAATGATGAACTAAGGAATTTTTGTAATGGGTCAAATTTGGGCTCGATTTCTACACGGCGAAAAAATTAATTATGATTTTCTCGCTCTAGTAACAAGGCAAATTTCCGCTATTTAACACGCCAATGCCTCGAGAACTCGACGGAGCATTTGGAACGGAGTTCCTTAACACTAGGTTACCCTGCATGCCCTGTTATTATGAGGGATACAGTGTGAACATAAAAAAAACATTGGTAAGGTCAATAATGTCTATCACTCATTTTATTCATCGTACAAGCGTCTTGAGTGTTCCCTGGAAATTTTTTCTCTTAATTGTCTTCTCATATTTTTAATATTTTAAACTTTATTTTTAATGAAAAAACATTTTCCCCGTTTAGTCCCGCTTCTCCCGTCAGCCGGACAAGTACAAGCGTTTCCTGGAGATCCTACACGCGTATCAGCGTGGGCACCGCGACGTCAAGGAACCGCAGGCCAAACAGCAGACCGAGCAGGAGGTGTATGCGCAGGTGGGTGGTGACTTTAAATACCTGGAAATATAATGGTGGAAATAAGTTGTCAAATGTTGTGTTAAGTTACGCCGGTTTTAGCCTAACCTGCTATATGTGGGGTTAAACGTGTATTTGTAAAGATCTCTCTACAAAGGATGCTAACAAATGTGTAATAATTTCGACGTTGCTTGATAAGACTGTATGGCTTAATTAGTTTGATGCTGGGGCAGTAATTAAGAAGTGCAGCTTTGAATCTCGCTACTTTCGAATTTTTATATATACCTAAATATTTTTGTAATTAATGTAGTTTTGGTATCAACAGGTGGCTAAGCTGTTCGAAAATCAAGACGACTTGTTAGCGGAATTCGGACAGTTTCTGCCTGATGCTAAAGCGGTCACGAAACCTGCGCATATCCCGCCTCATACACGATCGCCTCCACCGCAGGTAATTAAAATATGTTATTTTCATATAAAACACGTGAATTTGAGCGGAACGTGACGAATGGAGTATTTTGACACTATGTTCTCTCTGCCTAATCTGCTATGTGGGATACAGTATGAAATCATAAAAATGGTCTTTTTATTTATTGTTAATATTAGAATAATTGTTGGTTGATATTTGGAGATTTTTGGTTTGGTTTGAAATTTTTCATTTCACAATGGAAATACTTATTAAAATAGGTAAAAACTAGGTTGGTAAAAAACCAATACAGTATAAATTCAGGTTGAAGATTGAGAATGCAGTGTCTTGGCACTAGGTTCTTTCTGCTATTTGTGGTATGAAAATTAAAAAATAAAATTATTTGATTTGTTTATATTAAAAAAAGTTTTTTGTGTTCAATGTAAAAGATTGGATGGCTAAAAAAAAAATTGATTACTACTTACTGTAGATATTTACAAAATATCTACAGTAAAATATAAAATAATATTTATATAGTGTCCCTTTGCTAGAATTGGCCTCAAAAACTTTTAAAGAAGCTTATTTATACTAATGATGCTCACATGGTGATTGAATACATATGTAAGTGCAATCAATGGCAGCAAAAACTCCAGGAAAGTCACCAATTTGATACAAGTTTTCTGCACTCTCATGATATATTATATAGAAGTAGCTCACTGCAATTGCTGATAAATAACTCCATAACCCTACCAGTACTATCACTCGAAGAAATATTATTCGATTTGTTTTTTTTCCTAATATCTTCCTTCCAAATAATTGCCAGATCAAACTATAGTTGTAATTTACGGATTAGGATTGACTATTAATATCGGGCGTATATCTTCTTCCTGTTTAATCTTTTCTTTGATTCTTTTTTAAAAGTATGCTATGTAGCTGTTTTAGTCTGTCCTCCAGCAAGTTGTGCTTTTCATGAACTATGCTGGCATCCTTATTGTTGCATATCAATTAGAATAGCCTATGCTATATATCTTATTGCGATTCCTCTTTTCTGCCACTTTCTCTATGCATAGATCCACTCTCACCATTCAGTGGTTTGTGATGTTATGATATCAATATCTTGAAATAATTAGAAAATATCATTCTTCACATCCCTATTTATTGATATTCAAGTCTATTTCTTTTTAATTTTTTTCTTGAAGATAGTATTCATTTTTTTTAAGCTGTAAGAGGATAATAAGTCCAGTCAGTTTTTATTTCTCTTGCTCTATACTGTGTGGTCCCAATATTCGATTTTCATGATCTTTTCTTTCTCTTATTTGACTACTAAAATCTCCTAGGATTATAACATTTTTGTGTGAATTTTCAATTGTATCCTGCAAGTCATTATAAAAGGAGTTTTTAATATCTTTTGTAAATACTTAAGTGGAATTGTATATTTGTATTAAGGATATAGTATCTTGTTGTGGAAATGTAATGTTTTTTAAATTTTGATAATTCAAATCGAGACTGCAATTAATTAGTCCATGTATTTGTTGTAAGATGTTTTCACCTAAAGACAACTCCATACATCCCTGGAATATTTTCTTCTTAGTACACTATGTGATTTTTATATACTGCTATAATGTTTCACCTACTCTCCGTACTTCACTTAAGGCAAGAATATGCCATTTTAAATTTTCAAGGCATTTTCCAACTTCATAATTGATTCGTCAGTTCTTTGTGATCTAGTGTTAAAGATGGCAAGGTTAAAAATCGATTATATTTCTATTTTCTTCATAATAATTTTGTGTACACGTTACTATGATATATATGTTGTTTTGTATTTCTAAAATGTGCATTTATATTATTTAATATTTCTGTTCTTGCAGTTTTTATTTACTAACTTATTACCTTCTCGTATCACATGTAATTCAACCATTACAGATGTGATGTGTTCACAGTTTTATGTTGATTTAGGAAAGATACTGTTATCATTTCACTTGGTTTATTATTATAATAATGCTTGAGAGTTCAGAAAACGTAACTATCACTTGCTAGATGCACCGAAAGTCCAAAAATAAACCAAATAATTGAAATACTTTTTTTCCAACCATCTAGCCTCGTCCAGAAGTGGAGCCTGAGCGGTTTTCGAACACCCCCGTGTCGCCCCCTCACGTGCCTCTTCCCCAACACTCTCAACACCCTCCACACCCCCAACACACCCAGCACGCCCAACACCCACCCGTGCACGCGCAGGCGCCGGCTCATGCTCATCATCATGTTCAGGTTGGTTGACATATTGTTATTATTTAGAAATTATTGGAATTTAGTTTAAAACTATTGTCATTTTGTAAGGACTACTATAAATAAATTTAATAAGTTTAATGTGTCGATTTTTAAGATTATAATTTTGCAAATAGCTTTCATTATTCAGTTCATAATGTGGTCACAAAAGTAAATATGAATTAAGGATATTTTGAATTTGAATGCAATTTAATAATAAATACACAATTGCACTAATATTAAATGATATTTTCTTTCCCCTAATAGCCTCTCCCGAAACATACAACAACCACAACTGTCCCGCCCCAGCATCATCATCTCAAGAGATCACCTAGTTTTGGATCTTCTACACAGATTGGTTGGTTTATTTACTAAATTATTGTTTCCGTTTATATTGTAATACTATAAAGACATAAAAAAAATAATAATATAGTTTATAAATAGGTAGGTAGGTTGTGGGTTCGATTCAAGCTTTCGATAATAAATTATTTTCATGCTCTTGTGAATCAGTGATAAAAAAAACATAAAAACATGAAGGCTCAAATAAACTTGAGATACTTTACAATAGATTCCTTATTATTGTAAATAATTAATGTCCATTTTCTTCCCCCAGCCTCTGGAGCACCACCAGCCAAGAAGCCTCGTTCAGCAATCCCATCGCCAGCTCCTCTAAGAGATGTATCATATGCAGAAGCAGCTAAGCTAGCAACCGCCAGCGATTACAATTTCTTTGATAAAGCACGCAAAGCCCTGAGATCTCAGCATGTCTATGAGAATTTCTTAAGGTAACTTGGTTTTTTTTTAAATTATTAGTTTTAAATTAAATATTTGGTAGTGTTATTTTGATGTTTTTTCAGTTGTGTATCTATCTTAATGTAATGAATGTATGTAAAAATAATTAAAGAGATATTATATCTAATCAATTCTCTTCTTCAGGTGCCTCCTGCTCTTCACCAACGAGATAATATCATCATCGGAACTGCTCCTTATGACGGAGCCGTTCCTCTACAGGCATCCGGAGCTCAAGAAGTGGTTACAAGACTTTGTGGGACCAGTGTCACCACCTAACACACCCACAAATACTCATGCTGGTGGGTTATTATTTTATTCTGTTATTATTACTTAATTTTCTATAGCAAACATCTTTTATATAGGTCTCAAAGATCATTTGAAAAGTGTAATTAAACAACAGAATTTTCAAATAGAGAAGGGATATTAAATAAATGAAAAACGATTTTTGGAGAAATTTTAAATATTTTTTTCTTAAAGCTCTTCAGTAGAATAAAAATAACTTCGTGATTTAGGAAATAATATGAAAATTGACAATTCAGATATTAGATATACATCTAATGTGGCATAGTTGTACCTTTTGAATACAACTACTGTAGGTTCAATATATCTCGTTGGTTTCTAAATGTATTGTTTTTAGGTGTTGGTTACCTAAAAATGATAATATCTAAATATTTTCTTTCTAATTGCACCAGGATACAACAACTTTAGCAGTTCAAGTGGGCTCCTTGGATATGAAAGGCGGCTGGAGACAAAGCGCTATGAGCCTCTTGGTGCTTTTGGAGCTCAACTCCGACATGATAGGCCTCAGGGAGAGGCTGCTATGGATATAGGTAGATTTCATGATATAATTAATTTCCATTTTCTTCCCCCAGTTATTAAATTAGTATTAAATCATTTAGTATGTTATTTGATGATGAAATTATTATTTATAATTCTGAGGAAGGGCACAAGCGTGTGACTATAAACGCGACAGTTTGTAGGTTCGAGATTCCCATTCGATAAAATGAAATATTTAATATTTTCATTTACTCACTCTCTAGTATCGGCCAAGGCAAAAGTGATGCGTTTAATTCCTCCTCTAGAATTCGGCGTAAAATGGAGAACGCGGTGTCTTTAACGCTAGATTCTGAGGTTCCCGCTCCCTACCCTGCTAGATGCGAGAGATTCAGCAGCTGAAAAAAAGAAAATATTTGCAGAAAAGCTTTATAAAATTTCATGCTAACAATGCATCAAAAATATACATGTACTTCAAAATTATTGGTCCACGTTACGTTACTGATTACTTTGTGATATAAAATTTAAAGAGAAGTTGTTGAGTCACACATGCCGTGTTTTTACTGCGGGGAGTATTTTGACACTAGCTGCTCACTGCCTATCATATTATATGCAGGTTACAAAATTAAAAACAAAAGTCCGGTACTATATGTATAAATAACATGCAATATAATTTAATGTTTTTTCTCTATACAGATCTGTCAACATGCAAGAGGTTAGGTACATCCTACTGTGCACTCCCGCGCGAAGCTGCTTCGCGACGTTGTTCAGGCCGTACACCACTTTGTAAGGAGGTATGTATAATAGTAATTACATACTGTTTTATATGTATAATTAATTCATGTGACAGTCGTGGATTCGAGTCCCCCTATGTGCTTAGTTTTGTTGGGAAGGTGTATTGGATTTTGTCTTATGACAAAAGAAATTTGAGGCTATTGGTGGCTCAGAGTGTGAGTGTAAACGCGACAGGCTTAATATTTTAATTTCTTGGGGCAAAGCCTCCAGAATTAGGCGAAAAATGGAACGAAGTGTCTTAACACTAAGTTGCCTCTGCCGACCTTGCTATGTGCGGGACTCCAGCGTGAGGCTAATAAAAAAAATTATAATAAATAATGTAGAAAATTTTTATACTATCGCCTGATTTATGTAAATGTATACCGAAATTTGATCGGCTTTATTTTCATAGGTGCTAAACGACACTTGGGTGTCTTTTCCCACGTGGAGCGAGGACTCTACGTTTGTATCGTCCCGGAAAACGCAATTCGAAGAATACATCTATAGATGTGAAGATGAACGGTTTGAGGTAAGTCTTGTAATGTATTTGTTGTGGAAATTAATAGTCTAACTAACCTTTTAAAGTATTTTCAAGTTTTGAATGCTTTTATTTCTTTTTTAAATTAGTTGCAAAAATTATTGGTTATAATTAAAATTAAATTCCGAACTCAATGCTATCCTTCATTTTATCATGAGTGGTTGATTGTATAGCGCAGAGGTGAGGTAGATTGATTGTGTTTGAATGTAAACGCGACTTGTTTCCCGCAGCTGGACGTGGTGATAGAGACCAACGCGGCCACCATCCGCGTGCTGGAGGGCGTCCAGAAGAAGCTGTCGCGCATGACGGGCGAGGACGCGGCCAAGTACCGC
>DWQW01008897.1:0-13470 GCA_018249695.1 Heliconius erato demophoon
GCTTAAACTAGATTAATAAAGGGGCACAAAATGTGGCTTCGCGAGATTTACGTCGCTACGCCCTATAAAATGGGGATAAAGGTGCTTACTACCCGATTCACGTTCACAGTCCCCATTTTGCTTCTATTTTTAATAGATCTCAATGAGGTTTAGATTATTATTAATATAAGCAAAGAAGATAATGAATGTGAGCTTCTTAAGTGAGTAAAGACACAGCTGTAGAACGTCTCTACCTTAAAAAATCATCTGTTTAAAAGCTTCTTGTCATCATTACACTTTATGAGATTGTAGTAACGTTATGCTTTATTTTAAAAGAAATATATTTTTTTAAAGAATTAATATGATAAAATAACAAAATATAATTTGAAAAAATTCGTGCAACCTTAAAATTACTTCTATGCAACAAAATCATAAGCCACTTATAATTTGGTGTATTTTTCTCCATAATATACTACTTTTACAGATTTTTTTGTTTTATTAATTTCTTATTACTCAAGTAAACTTCAAACTAAATAAATTCTAAATAAATTAGCTTTAAATGGTATCCTTGGTTTAAATATTTTTATGTTAAAGCTTTTAAGAACGCGCGTATGAACATACATTACTTAATACAATTTTAATTGTCTTACATATTTTACTGTAGTTATTTTTATATTTGTATATTGAGTAGACACGTACCCATTAAAAACCAAGCAGAGGTTAAATGGTACGACAATAAACCGCTTCACCACTAAATGGATTGTGACCTGCATATTGCAGTTGTGGTTTAAATTCATAGAGTATTGGTAATTTTGATATTAAATAACAAATAAGTTTATGTTTGTGGATAGCCCGCTGCAAACAATTAGATATTTCCAAAGGGTTTACGCGTGACTGCTTGGTATTTAGAGGTGTTTGATTGTGCCGCAGTCTACGTCACTAGCTGGTGCATTGCGCAGCTGATAGCCATTACCGAATAGAATAGTGTCCCTGCGAATATGTGTATGGAAATTTGTTAAGTTTCTGTTCTAGTCTAGTGTTGATTGCATACTATGTAATCAATGCAATGAAAAGAAATGATAACTTGTTTCTTATTTATTTTCATAGGATTGTTTAGCTGATTTATAATAATGAATATGTTATATAGGCCAGCCGTGGCGCAGGGTCAAAAACTGTAAATTCGACTGGTTGTGGGTTCGATCCCCACTCGAGGAAATAAAATATTTATTTAGGCAAAGTGCGGTGTTGAGTTCTGCGACTCAACACGCAATGCATTCAGAACTCGGCGGAAAGCGAACAGAGTGTTTTAATACTAGGTTCCCTCTGTCTACCCTGCTATGTGTGGGATACAGCGTGAAGCTGGTTAAAAATATATTCTACTTTAAATTTGATGTTCAATGTATGCATGTCATTATATAAAAATCTGGATTATTTATTGTGGTTAGTAAATAATATAAATGCATAATTTTAAATATTAATATAAATATCTGAGATATTAATATAAATATCTGAGATATTAATATAAATATCTGAGAACGTCTTTTTTGTTTTGTGGTATTAAGATGTGAATGTGATATGAAAACTTTAAAAGCTACTTCGTAGTTAGTTTCTTCATAAGAAGAAGATTATATTTACTTTTTCCGAAATCGTATTAGCACTGCCTACGTATAAAAATCTTAATGATTTTGTAGTAGAACAAAAACCTAGGTATATTAATACACCAATACTAAAATACACTATTCCTAAATAAATTTATTTTGGACCTTCGGATATTTGGATTTCCTTGGACTACTAACCGAACAGACAAACTTTATAAATGTTTCAATTATGTTATTATAAAAAGATAATTGTCTAAATTATACGGAAGGAAGGGATTGATATATTTACAGAAAAGTAATATTTTATAGAAAATATATTGGGCAAAAAAGGGGAAAATTCTAATAGTAAAACTATATTCCGCCCACGGCTTCGCCTGCTTGAACTACACAATTATTTATTTGATTTTCTTTAAGTATTATCAACTTCACGATTTATCCTTCACACAGCAGGATAGATAGAGGGAACCTAATGTTAAGACACTCCGTTCCCCACTTTCCGTGAAATTCTGGGGGTATTGCGTGTTGAGTGGCGGAACTCAACGCCGCGCTTTGCCTCGAAACTAGGGCAAAGAAAATCAAAATATATTTAATTATTTAAAGGAAATTTGGTTGGTTATTTAGTTTGGATATTTGATATCTATCTGGGCAGACCGCACGGGAGTGCGGTATATGTGGTTTTTCTCCCGCAAATCCCGAATACGCGGGGGCTCCGGGATGAAGCTTTGCTTTACCACTTTCTCATTTCTATGGAACTTTTCAGAGACCGTCTCATAGATATCAGTTCGGCTGTTCAGCTGCCGGTCAAAAACAAGAGACAGACAGACAGGCATTTTTGTATAATTTATAACTCATAAACATAATCATACATTATATTATTTCAAACTATACATTTTGTAAATGCTGTAAATGCTTTTGTAAAGGCAAATAAACTGATTTCAGTGTTGTATAGAGTTTTAATTTCATACTGAATATATTTAAATTCTAGTTACCATACCGTTCTCTCTAACTACCCCGCTAGGGATACACCTAAGTTAAGTTTCTAGTGTTATTACTAACTTACTTTAACATAATATATAATATTCAATGTTAAATATATCACATTTTCCCAACAATAATTTAGATTCCCGACGATAGACTTGATAGCCATTTCGCATTTACTTAATGTACTATAAAGCGACTCCTCGCCGCACCTGGGGCCGGATAGATAGATGTTGGCGTGACGTAATATTAGACGTAAATGTTTTGGAGAAATTTTGATATTGAACTACGTAGGGGCACAGTGCCTACGAGACGAAGCCAAGATATTATACTATAATTTATGGTTATAGTATAATATTTTGGCTTCATAGGTGCCTCCTTACACCATCTTCATAGGTTTTTTTGTATAATAGCCATTATTTTGATGTTATGGTAAAATATGAGAAAAAAACATGTTCAATATAGGTATGTTGATTATAAATACATATTTATGTAAAAACATATTTATTAATGAGAGAGAAAAGTTAGCTACAGTTACCTAAAAGCAATTTTATTTATATATATATATATATATATACATACTAGAGGGCGCGCGCGGTTTCGCCCGCTTATTAGGAGTGAATTCTAAAAAAAACCACGAAACACGTGTTAAATAAAATATTTTTAACAGTCTGAATTTAATTTTTTATAAAAATCGGTGGCAATTTAAAGATTTTTCCATATAAACTTTCAACCCCTTATTTGAACCCTTAGGGGGTGAATTGTTAAAAACCATGAAACACGTGTTCAATGAAATATTGTTAAGAGTCTGAATTTCAAATTTTATAAAAATCGGTGCTGATTTTAAAAAAAATCCATGCAAACTTTCAACCCCTATTTCATCCCTTTAGGGTTAACATTTTTCAAAATCCCTTCTTAGTGGATATCCAGAATATGAAAATAAACATCTGCCCAAATTTCACGTTTCTACTATCAGCGGTTACGGCTCTGCGTGCGTCTTACCTCAGTCAGTCAGCACAAGTCCTTTTATATATTTAGATTATATTTTATACTTTTATAAATATTGTCATAGAAATTCGTAATATCAAGTTTATTGTATAACAAACATTTATCACAAAATATCAATACTTCGTGCAAAGATATCGAACAACAGGTGTTTTCGTTTCACTCGATAGCTTCACAATTGAAAACCAAAGTTTCAATTATGCGGGAAAGCCTATATTAAAACTACATTCGTTTGAGGCACCTTTAAGCATGAACAACGTAATGGAGCTAAGGGTGATTGACTGATTAAGCGGGCTTTGTTTATACTTGATTAACATGAAATCTATACACGTTTGGCTTATTAGTTATTATAGTATTTTTATGACTTTTGCTTTGTACTTGTGTTTTTTTTTAATGAATAAAGGCCAAGGTGAAAGCAATGGCTGTGGATTCGATTCCCTCTCGGTGAAATTAAGTATTTACTTTCATTTTATTTCCTCGTCCTGGTAAAGAGGCAAAACGCTGCGTTAAGTTCCACCACTCAACACGAAATGTCTAGAAGTATTACACTGCGTTGTCACTAGGTTCCCAGGTTTCCTCTACTTACCCTGATGTAGATGGAACTTAAATTTAACGATTAAAATATGATAATCTTTTAAGTATGTATAGTCCGACAGCTTAAAGTAAAATGTGGGTGAATGACAACTTTTTTAAATGAGATTTTAAGAGTTCAAAGGATAGAGAGTGAAGTAAAAGCTTTTAGCAGATTTTCAAAGCGATTCCCACTTTTAAAAGGAAAATATATTTGTATCCGTATTTATGTCCGTACAGCCTTAGCGGCGTTTAAGATTTTTTATTTGTATTCAAAATGAAAAGTGGAACATCGAGTACGGTTTCCAACTGCCCCGGTCAAAAATGTTGTTTAGGTAGAAAAAACAAACGTAGCTCAAAAGTAGTTTAAATTTTATTTTCACACGTTAGAAGTAGAACAATTTTGTATTTTGTAATAATTTGTTCAAGTTGAATTCTGAAAGTTAACTTTAATGGAATCTATCGATACTTATTTGTATTTGAAAAGTGTAGTTTTTTGAGCTTCACGCTGTATCCCGCACACTGCAGGGTAGGCAGAGGGTACCTAGTGTTAAGACACTCTGTTCTCCACTTTCTGCCGAATTTTGGAGGCGTTGCGTGTTGAGTGGCAGATCTCAACGCCGCGCTTGTCCTCGACACCAGAGCGAAATGGAAATATAAATTTAAGTAAATATTTCATCTCCTCGAGTGAGGATCGTACCCACAACCAGTCGGTGTGCCAAAAAAAACCAAAAGTGTAGTTAGATACATGAACAACTATCATATGAATGAAAAAACTGAAACTATACTTATAAGTAGCGTAAAGTTTTGATTTTATTCTCGAATGTTTAATTTTAATAGTCAGCCAGCTGCTGCCTCAAACGGAGAGTGGTGCCAAAATAGATATAACTTTCAAATCAAATTACAGAACAAATTTTCAACTTGTAAAAAGCTTTCAAAAAATTAGTACTAACGTCGCGTATTTCCCGTACGCTGTCGAATGGCTGATAGAGTAGTATTGCAACAAATCACGCCGTAGTATAATTCCGTCCATTTAGATAGGTTTACGGCTGGCGATATTGAATGTCGTAGTTTGTTGTCTGTTTAACGTGTTATATTAAATGATACATTGTTATAAATAGTTAGATAAGGTTAGTTTTTTAATATATGTATGTATGTTATAATAGTAGATTAAGGCTAATCGTGGCGCAGGGGCACACAGTATGACGATAAACGCGACAAATAGAATCTACGATCTGTCGCGTAGCTGATGCCTGCTCGAGGAAATAAAATATTTATTTAAATTTATATTTCCTTTTCTTCGCCCTAGTGTCGAGGCAAAACGCGGCGTTGAGTTCTGCCTCTCAACTCTCTCAACACACAATGCCTATAGAATTCGGCGGAAAGTGGGGAGCGGAGTGTATTTACACTAGGTTCTCTCTGCCCATTCTGCTGTGTGCGGGATACACAGCGTGAAGCTGAATTTTTTTTATTTAAATAGTAATTTAAAATAGTAGATTGGGACGTACTTGACTGAACGATGAATGATAGTTGTCATTACATTTTTTTTCTTCTCATTTTATGTCTATAATGAATTATACGTAACGCCGCTAGAAACCTTTTATTGTTATTTTACATTTATCTTCTATATATTTTTTCTATGAAAATAAATTTATAAGAATGACAAAGATAATACCTAAAGACCGTTTTACCATAAAGGTAGTAGAATGTCATAATCCTTGAGAATCAGTCCCATTTGGCTATGCTCGTAGACATTGTGGCGTCAATAAAGTAACTCATGAAATGCTCCGAAAATTGTTGCCTAATGTTATTTCTTTCAGGTTGTTTTGTTCAGTAATGACATTTAAATAACTTTATAACGAAAACTATTTATATAATGTCGTGCAGGGGCTGTATGTGTGCGACTGCAAACGCAACATGTCGTGGGTTCGATTACCATTCGAGGAAATTAAATATTTAACATTTTGAATTCTTCGCTCCGGTAACGAGGTTAAACGTGAGTTTCGACATTCAACATACAATAACTCCAGAATTGATAGCAAATACAACACAAAAATATATTTTTTAATTTGAACGAGTAGGCTGTGATTACTCACTTTAACTCCCTTAAGGTTTAGATAAGAAATAAAAAAAGTACGGATAAATTAAATTATACTTGAATTTTTTTAACATTAGTTATGTTAAAGTGGGGAACGGAGTGTCTTAACACTAGATTCCCTCTGCTTACCCTGCAGTGTGCGGGCTACAGCGTGAAGCTGATTTTTAGTTATTTTAAGCTTCAAACTCAATGCGGACCTGTGTCTACGTGTTTCTACGTTGTCTTTAATTTGAGCCGCCCCCGGGTCCATTTATTATGTTTAAGTACTACTTCTTAGGATATTACGTAATATTTATCTCCCTAATACGAGAGCGTAAATATTTTGTGGCTTATGTATAGCTACAGAACAAAAAAAAATATTTCTTTATTTTTTTTGTTCTGCAAGACGAGAAAAGGTACAAAAAATATTAAATACTCGTATGTGAACACATTCTTTTTTGTATTTTTTTAAAAAAAAAACTGAATCAATTGCCATAATATTTATATTTAGACCATCTCTGGGGTACTAAAAATATACCCTATTATTTTTTTATAAAGATCGATCTATCTTAAAAAAAATATATGGAACCAAAATACAGGGCGGTATGATAATAAATATATTCAATAATTGCTTCAATTGTCTATTCTAAAATTTCAAAATATGACCTTACCGAATTCTTTTGTGAGATTACACGCCTAAAAATTTTTTGAATATCGTAATTCAGGCCTAACGCCCGATTTTGCTGGAATACAAAGGCAGTTTCACTTTTAAATAGCACCATTGACGGGCGGCGCTGATCCTACTAAATATAGATGACACCAAAACATCAAGATATACCTAATATTTTGATATATTTAAGCTCTGTTTATAACATTCATCGTCACGACTTCAAATCCAAATATGTACCTACTATAAAAAACTGGAATTAGAATCCTAGAATGCTTTTGAGAAGGTTCTGGATATTTATCAGTTTAGCTAAATTTTTCAATTCGAATGATATTGATGAAAATTATGAAAGATTAAAAAAATATTAGAGGCCGGTCGTGGCGCAGGGGCACAAAGTGTGACTGTAAATAGGTTGTGGGTTCGATCCCCACTCGAGGAGATGAAATATTTACTTAAATTTATATTTCCATTTCTTCGCTTTGGTGTCGAGGTCTAAGCGCGGCGTTGAGTTCTGTCACTCAACACGCAATGCCTCCAGAATTCGGCAGAAAGTGGGGAACGGAGTGTCTTAACACTAGGTTCCCTCTGCCTACCCTGCTGTGTGCGGGATACAGCGTGAAGCTAAAAAAAAGAAATTATTACATTTAGTTTTAAAACTTCGTATTTTGAAAGGATACTTTACTTATATTAAAGATTACATATATATATTTTTAAATATATATATGTAATCTTTAATATAAGTAAAGACATAAGTATACTCGTATTAAGGATGGAAGATAAATAATAAAATTATTGTTGTAATATAAAACGCCATTTGTCAAGAACGACTCAAGCACACATAAACCTATTAAAGGAAAACCGCCGCATCCACCTCATTCCGAAATCGAGTTGTAGGTAATCGCGGCAAAGTTCAAAGTTGCTAAACCTTTAGTAATATTTTTTACGTTTAGTTTACGTTATTGGTATCTATGCGTAACTGCGTCACACGAAGTACAGATATGGATAAACATCGTGAAATGAAAAAAAAATCCTACGTCTAAACTGTTGAGGTATCTTGATAATTTTTTTTAGGTATGGATTTAAAATATTTTACCCTATATGCTGTTCCCGTAAAAGGAGCGCTGACACTTCCACCCTGTATACAGTGGACCGCAAATAAGCAAATAGGCTACTTTAATCCGGCAGGTAGAGTTTGCCGTAATCTTTATGATTAATCTTTCCGAATTTGTAGTTACGGCTAAGAAGTCCTTAAGCTTAAACGCGTTGTGAGATTTATGTTTGCAATAATTTAAACATAACTAAAATGCTAATAAATTTGAGGCCAGTCGTTGTTATGAGTTCAATCCCCACTCGAGCAGATGAAATATTTATTTACATTTATATTTTCATTTCTTCGCTCTGGTGTCGAGGGGAAAGCGCGGCGTTGAGTTTCGTCACTCAACACGCAATGCCTCCAGAAATTGGCGGAAAGTGAGGAACGGAGTATCTTAGCACTAGGTTCCTTCTGCCTACCCTGCTGTGTGCGGGATACAGCGTAAAGCTGAAAAAAAAAATAACTAAAATTACCAATTTAACTTAAATAAATAATGGACAAACTGGTAATTCTTCTTCATTTATTGTTTAAAATTAGATAAATTTTAATATATCACTTAGTTTTTACCTTTGATATTATCTATAGTAGGTATATGTAAATACAAAATGTAAGAAAGTACTTGCACTGTACAAGTCTTCATGAATTCTGAACAAGCTTAAATTCTTTATTCGAAGTGTACGATTGTACGTGCTTTATATATTTTAAAAGTGAAGTAGCTATATAATATTTAATGCACATTTTTAAAACCGAATATTGTTTACGAAGCGGTACTGTTATCTAAAGTACCACAGTGATTTAGAGGAAAATTGGCATGGAAAGCATGAATTCCAAGATGTTTTTTTGCGAGCGGGCTTACAGATAACATAATTATACATATAAAAGAATAAATGTTTTAGTTCATGTAGATGAAGTAAAAAATCAGTTTATATTTCTTAATCCTTCATATAGATGAAGGATTAAGAAATATAAAACTGATTTTTTACCAAATGTACAACCAAGTCAACAACAAAACAAATATACCAACAGGCCATTGCTCTGCAAAACTTATTTTTGTTGATCTTTATAAGACACGTTCCCGTTTTGACTTCCAATCATGCAATTAGTGCAGAACCTTCCTCAGTTCTCTTCGGTGGGCGAGTCCGACTACTAGTAAATAATAAAAAAATATATAATGAAGAGAAGTAAAAATAATAAAAGTTCAGCCTCATATAAATTACATATGAATAAACATTTTAATTATCTAGGGTATGTAGGAAGCAGTTGAGATTCAGACGAGTGGACTTTACGTGGACTATTCAAATCAACATATGTATATATTTATATTTTTATCAATTGATTATTTTGAGTGGAACAGGGAGTTTCCGTGTCGAAATCGAAAACACAATTTTTCTCAACCCAACCCAAATGCGTTTATATTTATAACAAATCTAACTAGCTATTAATATTAAATTGTTTACTTTCCAAAGTATTAAAGTCATAAATCAATGCCTGCGCCTGAATAAAGTTTAATATTCTCTCCCCGTTCACCCCACCTGAGGATGACTGTGATATATCTAATACCTTTGGGCGTGTTCCCTTGAAACAATGTGTTATTTCAAAGAATTAAATTTCTGGAACCTTTTGGAACCTTCACGCAATTGTATGTTAATTGTATCTTATATAGTCATATTAATATTATAAGTTAAATTGCACAATTAAACTTTCTGATCAAGATTGGGAAAATTTATTTAAATTTTTAAATAAATACAGATTCTATTTGGATTATTGCAAATGATGGATTACTGAGTACTCAGCAGTCATGTTCGGATAATGACTCCCTCATTTTGTTCTGTGCGAAGATTTATGTGACGCACAACCCTTTTTTAATTATACATTCCTCGTTGTGACATTTTTTTTTTAATTTAATTATTGAAATAGGTACTCATCTTATAAAGAAACATTTTAGTTCATCATAAACTTTAACTAAACAGATTATCAATTTAAGAGCGGTATTCGCATATCGTCGTAATAAGTAAAATAACCGTGTTTGACCGTATCTTATTTCATATCTAAAGGTAAATTAAATAAAATCAGCTTCACGCTGTATCCCGCACACTGCAGGGTAGGCAGAGGGAACCTAGAGTTAAGACACTTCGTTCCCCACTTTCTGTCGAATTCAAATTCTGGAGGCATTGCGTGTTGAGTGGCAGAACTCAACGCCGCGCTTGTCTTCGACACCAGAGCGAAGAAATGGAAATATAAATTTAAGCAAAAAAATTTCATCTCCTCGAGTGGGGATCGAATCCACAACCAGTCGGCTTTACAGTTACACCTTGTGATATATCTAAAAGTAAAGAGCGCAATATTTCTTAAGAACACAATGTTGCTTTGTAAAGTTTTGACTGCCAAGGTCTGTTTCATATGTATGTAGATAAAGCTGAAAATTTTCGTCTCTAATATTTGAGGCCGTCGTGGCGCAGTAAACGCAACGGTTATGGGTTCGGACGGACCAAGGACAGTCGTGATTTTATATTTTTAAATGACAATTACATTATTAATTTTTTTTTTAATTATATTATTTCTGAGGAACTGTCGAGCACAGTTCATTTCGTCTTGCCACGTTGACAAGAAGTGGTTTGAAAGTTTAAATAATGTGGCCTTTAAAGAATAACTCCTGAAACAATGTAGTAATATTGATTTGGTTCTTTAATTATGGCGTTTCGAAAGTAATATTGTAGTATAGACACAACAACAATGACAAAGCCGTAAAAGGAGATACTGATATAAATAAACGTAAGAAGTTGGTAATATTTTTAATTAAGTTCTACCGTCCCCTCTGCTAAGTTTTCATTCAATTTTTTTTACGTAAATAAGTGGTTAAATGTAATATATTTTGTATATTATGGCACTACTTTTTGTCAAAAAAACAACCGTACAAGTATGATTAAACACAACGTTTCATTAAGAGATTTGTTTTTTCGCTGTTTTTTTTTTCAGCTTCACGTGGTATCCTGCATATAGTAGGGTAGGCAAAGGGAAACTAGGGTTACGACACTCTATTCCACTGAATATTCGAGACATTGCTTGTTGAGTCGTGGAACTGAACGCCGCGCCTTTCCTTGTTACAACTTACCAGAGCAAAGATATAAAAATATTAATAAATAATAATGAATTCCCCCGAGTGGGAATCGAACCCGACCGTCACGTTTACAGTTACACGCGTATGATACTGCGCCACGACAGCCTTAATATAATTCATTTGTAAACATTTCATAGAATAAAATTGCCACAACCAGTCTGCAAAAAAAAAATGTTTTTAGTTAAAAGATTATTCAATTTGACATTTGGAAAATGAATGAATGTAACTTAAAACGTTCACTCTCAACGCTTTTCACCTTCAATTGAAAAAAAGCGCGTCACTAACGCTTATGTCGCATCCCTTTGTGTCGTTGAACGGTCGAGTGTGCGGCGAGTGACGCATGAAATTACATTGACGTTTGTAGATACGGGTGCTGTTGTCCTTAGAAGTTAGATCTCATGGTGTTACGAAAAGATTTGATATTTAAAAGAGATTTTGTATGTTGCAGCAGCTGACAGTCTTTCATTTATTTATTTTTAGGATTGCGTATTTCTTTTTCTTATTAACTAAACTCTTTTAGGATCGAGGATTGAGGTCATACGTGGCGCAGCAGCACAAAGTGTGACTGAAAAATCGACTGGTTGTGGGTTCGATACCTACTCGAGGAGATGAAATATTTACTTAAATTTATATTTCCATTTCTTCGCTCTGCTGTCGAGGCAAAGCGCGGCCTTCCAGAATTCGGCAGAAAGTGGGGAACGAAGTGCCTTACACTAGGTTCCCTCTGCCTACCCTGCTGTGTGCGGGATACGGCGTGAAGCTGATTTATTTTAGGATCGCTTTGTTGGCGACTTTACTCGCCGCGTAATCAAAACTTATGGGTTAAGAGAGGCGTAATAAAGATCCTATGCAGTCTTTCCCATATAGTACACACAAGTAAAGTTCGGGTAACAACTTGTATATAGAATAATATGGGCACTTTTTATATCTACATACATGTTCCGCGTTCTACACTATTTATTTTCTAACTACGATAAATAACTACTTCTTTTGACTACAATTTTAGAAACGTCTACTATTATGCAGATATTATTCATATTATTTAAATCATTTATTGGTAAACAATTTTAAATTTTCGCGGCGTGACTGTAACGCGACGGTTGTGAGTTTGATTCCCACTCGAGGGAATGAATTATTATTTCCTAATATTTTAATTTCTTCGCTCTGGCCACAAGGCAAAAGTCCGGCGCTGAGTTTGTCACTCAACAAGCAATACCTCGACAGTGGGGATCAGAGTGTCTTAACACTAGATTCCATCTGCCTACCCTGCTATTAGCGGGATACAGCGTGAAGCTGATTATATTTTATTTAATTAAAAAATTCTGAGACTTTAAAACCATATAAAATTTACGTATTTTCTGTAAACAGCAAAATCTTGTTTAATTTTAGATAAAGCACTTTAAAGAATGATTTATCCTAATGAGCTACATCCAGCTTGTAATGATCCCTTGAGGCGGTGTTCTCGCTACGGCTTGTGTACACGGTATAGCCTCAGTTTTAAACGGTGCCTAGAGTTACGGGCACACTACGAGTTTTTTGTTGTTAATTTTAATTAGTAAGTTTATTTTATAAAAAGGTAGAGCACAAAATGAAATATAACTAAATAAAAATAAACAGATGTGGTGCAGGGGTAACGGCGGCAACTGTAACAGAGATAGATTGTGGGGTCATTCCCATAAGAGGATATTAAATATCGCTCTGGTTCCGCCACGCAATAGGTAATTTCTCCAGATTTCTTCAGAAAATGGGGAGCGGAAATATCTTAATAGGAACAGAGTGTCTTACATTCCCAGATGCCCTCTGCCCATCCTGTCACGTGCGATAATAAGCGTGAAGCTATAAAAAAACCTAATCTAAATTATTATTAAAAAAATTTGGTTAACTAGATGAGCACTTTTAGTTGACATAAACGAACTAAGGCCTTAAGTGAGATTTTAATAGCCCAGCCTAAATTTAAGTAATATGAATTTGAATACGTTTTATAAAATGTTGTTCAGGATGAAGATCAAGAAAATCCGATTTTTTTCGAATGTGTAGTAGATATGCAGGGTAGCGATCCTGGGAACCATTTTTGTTCTTCACTTTCCGCCAAATTATCGAGAGATCGCGTGTTGAGTGGCGAAACTCAACGCCGCCCTTTGCCTCGTTACCAGAACGAGGAATGAACGTATTAAATATTACATTTCCTCAAGTGGGAATCGAACCCACAACTGCCGCGTTACAGTTACAGTCACACACTTGTATCCGTGCGTCACGATGGCCTCAAAGACATAGTTAGTCATAATTGTCTTATAATCGTAAATATAGGCTTTCTATATACGTCACCCTGGAGAAAGGGCGCTCTGCTTCACAGCAAGTGGTTTGTAAGGTTAAAATCCAATCTAG
>DWQW01008898.1:0-13469 GCA_018249695.1 Heliconius erato demophoon
GGGGGGGGGGGGGAGGGGGGGGGACTTAAACGTGGTGTCTTAACACTAGGTTTTCTCTGCCTACCGGGATACAGCTTGAAAAGCTAGTTAATTATGCTTACCAAGTGCTAACAATGACGACACAGGCACTCGTCGAGGCCCCGCGTTACGATCGGACAGCACGATAAGTTGATAGCCCGCGCGCGCCGCAAGTAGCGCCTCGGAGGATATTTTAGTGAGAGCCGCTTCAAGTCCGTGAGGGCCGTCTGATATGTCGAATGTACAGTCTATTATTTGCGTCTGTAGAATAAAAATACAGCTTGAAAATATCATACAAACTGGCTTAATACGTTTTATTTTTAGCTTCACGATTTACAGTAACGGGCCAAAATTATAAAGCTAAAGAGTTGTGAAATAGAAAATCTTTTAAGTTGGATAATCTATTTTTGATTCAACAGTATCTACGGTCACATACACAACATTGGTTATATTTATTTGTTTACGAAGGCAAGTAATAAATTGTAGCTTTCCTTAGCTACGTATCGCCTGAACCCTTTTCCCGCCGTTGCAACAGTATTTTTTATTCGTAAATGTATATTTTTTGACTTCACTCATATCTAAAAATGTAAAACTTTCCTCCTGTATAATAAAAGTATTAAAGTAATTTTCACCTTCCACCCTCTATGCGAAGACCGTTTCAAAGCCTCCAGATCAGGTATAGACAGTATGGGCTGGGGCAGGAACAAGCGGTGCACGAATTCCGGGCTCGGCTCCAGTATGTTCGCTGCTGGCCCGATAGGGCATAAAAGCGACATTACTATTTTTTCTCTGTGGAGTTGATAAAAATATATTATTTTTTAGTTTTTAAGAAATAAAATGAGTTACATGTGATTTTTGTTAGTTACTTAATTGCTGAGTAACTTGATTTTTGAAAAGAAATAAGAAAAGTATTATTAAGTATACATAGACTTAAAAGTTGTAAAAACGAAACACACGTAATTGCCAAATTTTAGTTAAGTGGTAACAGAGTAGCCCTTTTAGGATGCAACTACGGGCGCAACGAAATCACGTGATGTAGACAGACAAAAATAACTTCCTCCTTTTTTAAATAACATACACAGATATTGTCTGCATCTCTTGTGAACTAATTTATTTTAACATTTTATTTTTAACTTCTCGCTGTATGTGTCAAGACACTCTGCTCTTCACTTTCTGCCGGATTTTGGAAGCATTGCCTGTTGAGTGGTGGAATTCAACGCTTTGCCTCGAGACTAGGGCGAAGAAATGAAAATATTAAATACTTAATTTCTTCGAGTAGGAATCTAAAGCACAACCTGTAGCGCTTACAGTCACGCGTTTGTGCCCATGCACCAACACTGGCGATTCACTTCCTATCACATCACATAATCTTAATTTTCTTAATCATTTATTTAAACTTGTATCACACTAGAAAATTTTCCATGTTTCCTACCACAATGGCTACTGTATACTATATTATTACTTTAAACTAATGAAATAAAAAAATAAAGATACCTGAAAGGGTCAATAGGTGGATTGGTAACTTGTGCAAACAGTTGTTTAAAGTAGTCATAGGGTAGAGGCTGGAACCGTGACAGGCAAGCGAGTGGAGCATCGTTACCCATACTGCCTAGAGCTTCTTTTCTGTTTGGAATAAGTACTTTTTTTAGTTATAATATATTACATTAGATCAATTAGAACTTCATTATTTGTTTAATAAAAACATTGTAGATAAAAAAATAGATACTAAATCTTCATGTAACTATAGAAAGTAAAAAGTATCTTCAAGACAAAGGTCTTGTGATATTGAATAAAGTAATAATCAAATATAAAAAAAACTTTTTATTATTGTATATAAAGTAAAAGTTCACTTAAACCTTCATAATTGTTTCACAAAAATAACATAATTAATATAAATAATATAAGTCATACATATTTTGGTGAAGAAAATATATACTAATTTACTTAATAAAACATCCTAATACATAAGCAAAATAAACAAAAAATACTCACTTATTCTGTATCATAGGCAATAGCAACATGTTAATAGATTCAATAGTGTATCCAAATAGGCCAAGTCGTTTATCTCCCAACCCCGATATAGCGCTGGTATTCCCGTTTGTAACACCTTCATATGGAGGTAGAGACTTGTGTATATCTTCCATTGTTATCTGAAACGTTTAATTATAAATTAGTTTCTTTTTTAATTTTACTTAGAATTCAGACCTTAAATTATACTAAATTCTTTTGTATCTTTGTAATTAAGACTGTAAAAAAAGTATATAAAATAAACATAATGAAAATTTCCTAAAACTTCTACAATTTGTTATGAAATTTCAATGTAAAATTTTTAAAATATTTTGTCAATTGATAAGTTGCTTGTTGCTTGAAATATCTGTTTAGTAAATATATTATAATTTGTAAATAGGATAATAGTCGAAATTAATAATTACTACTAAGACACGTATTTTTTAAATTAATTTAATAATATTTCCGCCAGTTTTTCGGCATAGAACTTACCATCTGTTATAATCAGCAACAAATATTCCATTAAAAGCGCGGCATAGAAATATTTCAATCGTATTTAACATACATTCTATAAATAATAATATTATAATTAAATAATACTTTAGTTTAAATATTTTTTACCTGTTCTTCTAACCAATGTGAGTGAGGTCTGCTTCTAGCAATTTCCATTTTTAATTCGACATCTTGAATTATTTTTTTGTCTTTGGTATCAACTAATAACATACGACCGGGTTTGAGACGACTCTGTAAAATAAATAATTGAGAAATATATAGTTTTAGCTTCACATTTTAAATTTTAAAACTGAAATGATTATAGTCATTAAAACAAGCAAGATTGCATTAATCTAAAAATCATAAAAAAAATATAAATACATACTTCAGTGAAAAGTTAGAACAGCATAGACATGCTTAAGGCTTTTAAGACTAAAAGCCTTAAACAAAAGAAAATGCTCACTGACCTTGAGAATGACCTTCTCCGGGTCGACATCATACACGCCCACTTCGGACGCCATTACGAGCACGTTCTCGCTTGTTACGTAGAAACGCGACGGTCTAAGACCATTTCTGTCTAAAATAGCACCTAAAAACAAAGTAATGTCATCAACTTAAATCTTTTTATAAGTCTAATTTTATATATAAATGATGTGAAAAATGTTAATAAAATGATAAAAAATTATAAATAAAAACTTGACATTTGATTTTAAGATGTTATAGTAAAGAAGAATGTAAAGAAGAGAGTATTTGAAATCTAATTAGGATAAATAGTCAAAATATTAGGTATAGTCCCAGTTTAATTTGAAAAGCTGGAGTTTTCACCTGTAATATGTTTAAACGGATAGGTTTTAAGGATCAAAACAATTAAAAAAAATGTTGTCCTACACGTCAAAATCCAAAAAACCAGTCAATCGTGAGTCGTGTCTGTGTACCATATCTATATATCTATTTTATGACTTTAGATCAACAGGAAACTCAACGTATAAAAAAATACATAGATTTTGCATGAAACCTAATTCACTTACCAATATACCGCCCATCAGTGAAAGACACTAACGCCGGTCCATCCCACGGCTCCATAGCACACGAGGCCCATTGGTAGTAATCACGTTTTTCCTTAGGCATTGTTGGATCGTTGTGCCAGGCTTCGGGCACCATTGTCATGACGGCTTCAGGCAGAGATCTATTTCCGCAATGCAGGAGGAATTCCAGTACGCAATCTGCTGAACCTGAGTCGGACAGATTTGGTTCGACTACTGGGTACAGCTTTTTGAGATCTGTGAAAATGGATTTGTAAGAAGATTAAGGGATTTATTTTAAATATAGACCAAGAATATCTACACAATTAGTTTTAGTTTTATCTATATGAAGTAAGTCAGTTATTTGAGAAAATTGTTCTTTAACTATAAGAAACCTTATATGTATACATACAATTATGTGGTTTCAAGTAAAAAGTTTTTAGTGTATAGCACTATTTTAATAAAATAATTTATTGTTAAATGATTAATAATGTTTATATTTAATTTATTTTATTTCTCGGATCTGAGTAGGCATCGATTAAAATAAAAACACAACGTCCTTAAACTCAATATTTTATGCCTGTCAGTTATTTTTTTAAATACGATTTAAAAATACAACGCAATTTATATGCATTTTTCAATTAGTCTATAACAACATTTTCCGCGGTTGTCGTAGAAATAAAGCGTAAACATGTGAAATAACTTAAACCTTTCGCTCTGTATGAGTAATTAGTAACGTTTTATTTTATTTTCTTTGTAGAAAATAGTTGTAATTATAATGTTATAACCATTATTACAACTTACCGTCTCCAAACAATTCACTTTTCATGACCCCCTCGCGAGCTTTCATCAAGTTGACATTACCTCGTAATGTATTTATTTCGCCATTGTGGGCTAGTACTCTGAAATACACATTTAATTATAATTTTTATACGAAATTTTAATAATATGAATGTGTTTTACAAAATAAGATATGATAAAATTTACCTCAAAGGATGTGCGCGTTCCCAGCTGGGGAAGGTGTTGGTCGAGAATCGAGTATGCACCAGTGCCAAGTAGGTGGTAAACGCTGGGTTGCTTAGATCCTTGAAGTATTCCTAAAACAACACAAGTATAAATATTACTTTAAGAAGAAGAGTATAAAAATTTGGCAAACAAATTATTTGCCCAATATTTGACAAAAAATTAAATAAACTTTCATTATGTGTAATTTTTTTAATTAAATTAATTTACTATTATAAAAAAAAAATACTTACCCATAGTTGGTTCGAAGTCAATAGTCCCTTGTACACAACAGTTCTCAAAGACAAGCTGCATATGTAGAACCGTGCACCCGGCACCACCAGCTCGTGGGAGGCTCGCTTACGCAGCACGAATATCTGCGAACATCGTAAAACCATTCCAGAAAACGCCCAACAAACAAACACACGAAAGTAAACTGCAATGTATACGATATATGTATAAGTTTACTTCAATTTACGTAGAGCGTAGATCCTCCGAGCCCGCGCGCGACACAACGATCTGAAAAAATAGCTTCAAAAGTGCTTTGGGTCCTAAAAAATGTAGGGCGAGTTTGAAATTGCAATATTGGTGCTCATTGCAAGTTCATACTCGAATCTGCTTCAACGTTTAGTGTCGTCGTTTCGTTCTGTCATCTCGCGTCCAAGGTCTTACCTGCCGTGCGAGTTGGTTTTCGTCGCTGATATCTCCGGTAACAAACACTTGACGCATATATGGCTCCGAGTTACGAGCCACCTGACCTGAAAGCGAGCCAAATAAGGCCATTACTGACTGATCTCTGTGTCGCCCCTATCATCACTTAACCTAGGAAAATCTAAATGATACTATAGGAACGCGCCCTGATGGTAATTATGAATATGTGCTAACAGGTTTACCAAAGCTGCAATGTAACATGCTTCTCAAATGGAATAATTTCATTATTTTAATCGAATAGTTCATAAATTGGACTGAGTTTTACCATCGACGCGTAATAGTTAATTAACATAGTTTAACTTGAGATTGTACTGGTGATATACTTGAAATATATATAAGGTACAAAAACACATCTCAAGCTAATCACAAATATATAAATAAATTTACATTCATTTGGCACAGACTCGGTATTATAAATATTTGATTAATTGTAAAATATAAATAGTAAAGTAATATATTAATTTTAATAAATTTATAATACTGTCAGTAATCACGAGTAAATGCCATAACCACCTTAATAACAAGCCATAATACTATCAATTTGCACTCTGCCAAAGAAACTAGAACTCTAAAATGTGTGCTGTGTTGTAGTTATATCAGTGCAAATTAATAGAATTCTTTTCCAAATATAGCAAGAAAAATTCGTGTCATTCTCGATCGGCATAAAAGCTACACAAAATAATTAGTTACATAAGTAATTCAAAATGAATACCATATGGTAGGTATAGTACTTGTATAAACAAGGTACCTACAACGACTACAACTTTGAATTGTAGTATATGTATTTACTGCTTTTACTCTAAAACCCAATCGAGAATCGAACGAACTCCTGATGCAAATCACTTCATATTTTTTAAATTACACAAACCGTATGGTCAAGCATCGCAAGACCGCTCGGCCGCGTTAACGACCCAACCGACTTAGACTACGTGTACGACCTGGAATGATAGTCGCAAATCGCAAACTGCCCGTATGCACAAACAAGCTGGACAAATGTTCGATGGTGGTGATCGAAACGTTTGATTGACAAAATAAAATGACAATAATCATATATTAAGGGCTTCCTTCACTGGCCTTCTAATGTACTGCCAAAGTAAATATTATGTACAAATTATTGCAAATTTAAATATGAAAGAAACCCATAAGAAAATATTGAACATATTTTTAAATAAGTTAAACGAAAAAACATGATAGCTCTACAAGATTATTAGAATAATACAACTGTTAACATTTCAATGCAAAATGAATAATTTTGTGAAAGTATTTAGGCTTTAGTTTTAAAGGTTCCTTTTTGTCTTTTTCTAATGCTAATCAACATTAAACATTTATATGAGTAAAATTAAAATGTGACATACCAATGGTGGAGTTATTGGTTGGTACAGTTCTCCAACAAATCACGCGAAGTCCCACGTTCTCAGCGAGCTCTTGGAACTTCTTTTCAATATCCTGATGGTGAAGCTTGTCCAAGAAGAAGATACCAGTAGCATAGTGGCCGAAAGCCGGTAAGTCTAGTTGGTGACTGTCTCTGGAATAATCAGAAAAAGTTGAAATTTTACCATATATATTCAGGATTAAATTTTAAGTTAAAAGTAATAAATTGTTAGATAATCAAATAATATTTATCTAATATTAAATATTATTTGTTTTTTTGTGTAAGTGATTTTATATTACTATATATCCTGAAATATTATTTCATCATTTGGTTCTTATATTTTTTTATTTTCTATAATTTTACTTTTTTTCATTCTTATTTGAGAATCAATAATTAATCAACGAATAATCTCATTTTCATGAAATATCCGCCCTCAAATGAATGATACTATAAATTACCTCATTATTTGGCTACTACATGTACATGTAATTACAAAAATTGGGCCGACCCATGTGTTTAATTACATAAAAGTAATTTCTATACTTAAATGTATACTTTCTGTATACAGTTACAAATAAATAATTTAACTAGTTACTTTTCTACAGTTCTTATTACATAATAAATGAAGAAATAAAGCGTCAATAGAAATCAATAAGAACTTTACAATAACGCTAAAGGAGGCCATTATAATAAAACACAGAGAAAGGATACTTTAATATTAGAATAGGACAAAGAATAAAATGTGTTTTCGTATAAGTATTTAAAATATGTAAAAACGACCATTTCCCTAGATTATATGGTATAAGACAATACATATACTTATTGCTAGTATATATAGCTTGAAAGCGTATTATTAATATCTTTGATGCAAGACTAACACTTTATGAGTACTACTACTTTGGAGCTGAAACAGCTTTGTTTCAATAGAGAATATGAAAAACAAAAATGAGTTTGTTCAGCGGAGTGCTATTTTAAAGGTCAAAGGAGCAAAACGAGATGGAAGATGCGCGCGCACACCTACGTCACAGCAACCAGCACTATTGACCAATATACGCCGGAGCAAATTCCACCAATGTCGCATCAATCTTCTACGCCTAGACGTGGTTACATCAACGCAGCTACTTATACTTTTGGTTTGCAAGGCGACACGCAGTAGGAAAACTACTAAGGAATAAGTAATAAACTAAAGAATAAGAAGATTAAAGTTTAGGCAATTACTAGGAACCTAGGTATTATTAAGTTTAATGAGGATTGGAATGAACTTGAACTTAACCTTGATCTCTCCTTTTAGAATTTTTGCTTTTATAGACAAAACGAAATAAGCTAAGCCTTTCCGTATCTAACAAAGTGTGAAGATGAAACATGATAGGTTAAATTAGTTGACGAAATAAGTTAAAATATATAATTAAACAAATAATAAAACAATTTATATATAGATTATACAAAATACACAAGAATTATGAAAAATAAGATTCTGAAGCGATATTTTCATAGCGGAAAAAACTTTACCGCAAAATAGTGACGTAAATAGATAATTAAAGGTTACACGTAATTTTTGCGAACATTATTGTGCAATCTTTACATTTTAGTTGATATGGGCAAATTGATCGAGATCCCGACCCGATGATCTTATCAATTGTAACTTGAATAATTATTATATTATATTTTTAAAAGTTTATTAATTATATTCTCAACAAATAAACAACAACAAAAATTACAATTATACAGTACGGTGAGGAAGAATTGGTTTATTATAGGATTTTTCTTACTTTTGATTACTTTTTTCCGAGTAAACTAAGCGCAAAAATTCAGAAAATCTAATTTCAGGGCGGCCACGAGGTGTAAACCGTACCTTACTTACCGTTTAGATAATTGTATTTTAGTTTAAAAATTAGCCTGAGTTATGTCGTTTGTGTCGTAATATTATATTTTTCTTTAATAGCCTTTAATTCGTTTTCCATATCGATCGTGCCTAGGTAAAGCGAAAACTCCCAAAGATTTTTATTTACTTTTTCAAAATTTCAAGAAAATAGTTATTTATGCGTTTTTTAAATGAATGAATGAATAGATACATATTCAAAAACTACCCTTCTTGATAGTTCAAAACAGCAATAAAAGATACTTAAATTTTTCACTTTCGATACTTTATGTTAGGGACCGTCGATATATTATTCCATCAACGTAATTATTATATAATCTAACATTTATATTGTTAAAACTACGTTAAAAGCTAAATTATATGCATATTTTTTACTTATTCAGAGCAAAGGAAAAAAAAGATACCTACCCATTTATTTATAAAATGCAAATTAAGACAGATTTTATTTTAATATCACAGTATAAATAATATAATTATAGTATCAAGCTAGTCCTAACTATTTATGTTTAACTCATTAAAATACAAAGCATAATTTTAATAAACGAGTTTTCCTCGTATCCATGTCATTACTGTACAAAAATATTTGAAATAACATGAATATCGTATCTATTTTGTGTCAAGATAAATTCTAATCGGGTCGTTGTACTCATTTGGTATGAAGACCAATAACTATGGAACGTCTTTAAAATATTTTCCGGGTATTATTTACATATATATGTACTTGTAATAATGGAAAAATCTTTATTATTAATATTATGAATGTGGGGGAATAGAAACTGTATTACATAATTATTTCAGCTGTGAGGTAATGAAGGATTTCTTTGTTTAGGTACGATGTAAATTATTAATAATATAAGATTCTGAATGTAAAGACTTCGTAACGTTTATGTTGTGAATTTACTGAAATATTATATTAATAGATAATAAATATGCGTTCTGAATTTGAATGTGTAGAATAAATAATTTGCGTTTAGATTTTTAAATATCTATAGAAATTATTATGACGCCTATCGTGTCGCAAAGACACAAGCGTGTTGAGGGTTCGATTCCCACTCGAGGAAATGAAATATTTTATATTTTCATAGCGGAAAAATAAAGATGTTTAATATATCATTTCGCCGAAAAGGAATCGAACGCTTGTGTTCCTGCATAATTATTATAATAATATAAAAAAATATATAATAATGTCATATCAACATTAACAACCTATTGACTTGCAATACTTCCAGAATTCCGCGGAGAGTGGTGATCGGAAGTATCTTAATAAAATGAAAAGCCTACATATATTTTAAATACATTCTAAAAACTTTTAATCAGACACACCCTCGGAGAACAACGCTGAGATGACACCGACGACATTTAAATATTTATTTATATATAAAATATTCTAAATATAAATACATATAATTTCCAATACACAAGATAACAGTTGTAATAATATAACTATAATATATAAAGAAATCGTTTATTAAGCAATATCAACACAATAGTTCATATTGCTTGAAATCACATTTCAGCTTTGTGATATTTCGCGTTCATTGATTTTCAATACGTAGCTCCAATACAAGGCGGAACGCCATGAATGCTGAACTAAATGAATGGATTAATTGAGCCTGTATAACGTCACGAAAGACTAATATAATAACAAGCCTATAGAAATTATATTATTTGTTAGGTAGGTATTTTTTACATGTACTAATATTAGGGGAAGAGGCAGAGAAAACCTAGTTGTGTAGTGTTGAGTTCTCTTTTCATCAATTTTAGAAACATTGCGTAATAGAAGGCGGCTCATCGCCACGCCTTGTCCTGATTCAATTTTGAATGTGATATTGAGTATTTCTATTCTTAAGATCTCTTAAAATCAGCTTCACGCTGTATCCCACACGCAGGAAAGAAGGGTAGGCAGAGGGAACCTAATGTTAAGACACTCCGTTCCCCATTTTCCATCTAATTCGGAAGTCATTGCTTGTTGAGTGGCGAAAATGAAAATAAAAATTTAAAAAAATAATTAATTTCCTCGAGTGGTAATCGAACCCTTAACCAGTCGCGCGTCGTACAGTCACAACTGGCCTCAAATATCATTCCATTGACATGAACAAGCGTCCCGTGACACCATGTAGTGCTAAGCACATGGTTATATGTTTACTATACGAAATGCCGACAGCTGGAGTGGTGCCAACATCGCGGACGCATTGGGATATTTACCGTTTCCACCGGCCGCTGAACTTAGAACGCGAATGAATTAAATATTCATTAAAAAACCTGTATTTTATTTATAACACAGTAATATAGAATCGAAACGAGATTACAGAAAAAGTACTCAAAGGATGAAGCCGTAAGAAATAGCTATTTTAATGAGAAATAATACAATTAGCGAAATACAGTGGCAAATTTGGTTTAAAATCGTTAGCAATTCTGCATAGAACTCCTTACCAACTAATATTATATTTCCTTTAACGAATGAACGACTTCAAATGAACCTTGAAAAGCTTTCTTTGGATTATTTAAATAAATAGAAATTGTTGTAGAATTATAGTATCAAAATTAAAAATCAATACTCGTAGCACAAGATAATAAAAATTGAAACGTATATATACCATGTTGTATCGGCCATGGAAAATAAGTAAATTTCAAAGGCTCTGTTCATACTGAAATAGCCGAAGAAGTAAGCGAAAGGTCAAAGTTGAGTAGGTACTGTTTAACAATTCAACTGTTTGTTTTACTTTTGTATTTTTTTTTCCTTGTACAATTTACAAAACTATACGTCGTCGTATATTTTCCTTAAAATTTATTTAAATTGACAGAGATATGATAACATGATAATAATTTAGTAATATAGATTAAGATTATATTGAATGTATTGTAGGTATATATGTATTTAATTAAACCTAAATTGATAATATTTTACAAGAGATAATTAGGAGAAATAAAAAAATATCTAAAGATGTTATCCAAATTTGTAAACAATATTTTCCTTAAATATTGCGTGACTCTTACGTACTCTTATAGTTATCTTCTTACATATTAAATATATAACATATACAATTGTTAGCGAACCCGTGTAAAAGAGGGTAGATGTAGGTGAAAAAGACTATAAAAGCAATGGAATTGTGTTAATTGAGGGCAGAATATATTACTTAACTTACGCTTGTTTCTAATACAAGAAAATATACTGAACAGAACTCGCTGCATATTAATAATTATTTTTCATAATCTTTATATAGATTTGTTTTGTTATCAAATCAATGAGATGCGACACTGCGTAGGAATCCACATAAGACGCTTTTAGTAATAAACAACCAACCATTTAGATTTAGATCGTTTGCCAATGGACACCTATTCTTTATATTTATTAATATGTTCTATTTAAAGGGACAATAAAAAAATATTTACAAGAATGAAGGTAAGATGGTGTCAATAGACTCATGAACTTTTATCTTTTAAATCGGCCATCTCAAGGCCGTCCATTAATCGCGTGATGTTGGTTTTACCATTTTTAGGGTTCCGTACCTCGAAAGGTAAAATAGAACTCTTATAATATCACTTTGTCGTCCGTATCACGTCCGTTCGTTTGAAGAGACCCTCTTTTTACCCTTTAGAAATTTATATCAAATACGCAGGTCTACTGTCCTTTGGAGCTGTGAAAAATCAGATTTCAAGCCAACGCAATCAAAAGATACAAGCTGTTTATGCCGCAAATTTTTGGAAACTCGCAAGGGAATCAAAACCTACAAGGTACTTCCCATGAACTCTGAGTCTTGAAATTTGATACGAAGTCTATACGTCTTATAGCACAATTAAAGGAAAAATTCTAAAATAGGCTAAAACCGTATTTTTTTTGTTACATCATATAAAATATCATTACAAACTTATATTTGTAGATAATTCCTACAAAATTAGTACATATGGACACGCAAACTTTTTTACTTGACAAATTTTATTGTTCCACGGCGTATTTCTCGTTAACCTACCATCCTGAAATTGGTATAGAAACCTCGGTGTGTGAGTCCAACTCGCACTTAACTCTTTTTTTAATCCTCCCTTCCTCTTGTTAATATTTGGTAAGTTTTGAGACTACATCCCCCTTCCCCACTCGCAGTGTATGTTTAGTATCGACAACGAATCTTGAAATTTTATATACAAATTACAATAAAAATGTTCATAGATCTAGATAATATTAAAATCATATCTACATTGAAATTCTAGTCGTATTATGATTGGTCTTGGTATACCTATGGGACTAGTATCTACTAGTATCTCGATACTAGTCCCATAGGATTTAGATCTTGAACACAATCAGTTTATGAAACTGCGCATTAAAAAGAACACCGCACTTATTTACAATATTAAATTAATAATATAACTTACGTTTATAGGAAAAAGTCCTCATCTAAAGCTTAAGGATAAAAAAGTTTAAAAATAACTTTATACAATTTCCCGCTTCATATAAATTAAAATACCAATGCGATGTGATATTTTCTTGGCTTCATTGATTTTATTGCCACAGCCTTGGTACCGCATAGGATCACGTGTGACGAGCGTGTTGTTATACTTATGTTATCTTTACCACTCTTGCATTACAATTTAACTATTGTTATCACTTCCGTGCCTATTACATTGCATTTTTACACAATGCAAGTTAGGTACATTATCTACGTTGTTATGTTTTTTTTAGAACAAAGAAATCAATCTGCTATTTAAATAATTTTAATTTTATACAAAAAAAATTACGACTTCGACCGGATCCCATAATCGGAAACTAACCAAACTCTTATCGGACTACCCTTGATGTGTATCTTTCCCAATAAAAAAAATTTAAGACTTATGTGATTTTCTCATGAATCTGGGGGCACGGCAGTGCCCCCGCCAAGTCGAGCAAAAAACAGCGGCACGGCCGTACCATCCTTTTCTCGAAGCAATTCAGGCCATTTTCGACCCCCTATAACTTCGTTGTGGATAAAACAAG
>DWQW01008899.1:0-13468 GCA_018249695.1 Heliconius erato demophoon
CGGGCGCACCTCCGTTTGACCTATTTTCTGGTTATTGCATTGAGGCTACTATTTATGTCTGGGGGTGCGATGTAGGCCGCCGGTGTTGCACCCCGTATGCAGTATAATTTAATTTATTTCATTCTTTAATAGAGATTGATTTAATTTTCTTAGCGATAAGGAAATATTATAGTCATTTGTGTGTATTAAGAATGTTATAAGATGTGATGGTTAACCCAATTAAATAAAAGCAAGGTAAATGATTCAATTTCTTAATTTCTATGGAAAACACTTATTTTGTACCAATCTGTACTTTAATTATTTCAGTTTACTAACTCTAAAATTATATATTAACAACATTATATGGAAACTTGTAATGGGAACTAAGTAGTTAGTGTTTTCATAGTTTAATGAACCTTTATATATTCTGATGAGTTCGTTAGTTACCTATTGCTGGTCAAATATTTGCATTATTATATGTTAGCAATTAATAGTTAATAATAATAATATTTTTTTAAAGATATTTCACTTGTAGTTAAAATAATATTTGTATTAAATATAATAAAGCATTAGCCTGTTTTTGCTTTATCTATATTAGATATTTGATTGGTATTAATGATTTCTGTGCAACGATTGAAAATGATTTTTAATTAGTTTATTGACTCATTTTTTGCATTATACAAATTAATAAAATTCTTTTCCCAATTTTTTCCTGTGGTTAAACCTTTAATCCTCTCTCCTCCCTCCTCATCCTCTACATTTAGACATACAGTCAGACTCTGGCCCTCTGTCACTTCATGGTCCATAGTGTATCTAAATTCTTCAAGCAATAAAATTTTTCAATAAGCACTGTTAAATTTAAAATGTCTCAACTGTTATTCTAGGAGTCAATGAGTTGGGCCTGCACTGACGTTAGTTCAGAAAACCTAACTTTAAGGCGATGGTAGCACTTTGGCCATACTATATCAATTTTTAATATAAACCATTGGCTAAAAGCTTGAGACCACTATAAAAACAATTAAAAATATAAATATTAAAAATTTTATGAAATTTTGAAAGGTATTATTGTCATGTTACACACAAGATTTAAAATATAAAAAAATTACATGAAGTTTTGACAAATACAATGTCTAAAGAAAACACACACACACACACACAACCTCTTGTGTTTGTGTTTTCTTACTTCTTAGTCATAAAATGCAAAAGATTATTTTAAACCCTTGTTTATACAGATTTTTCATGAAAATAATCCTTTGCATTTTATCACCTGTTTTTACAATCTTCACATGTAAGCAAATAATTTGTTTATAGTTTTGTGAGATATCATGCCATTATTTGCAAATTATTAGGCTTGCTGAAGAAGGACATTGTGCCCAAATGTTTCAGTCAAGTTGTACTCACAAAACCTCTAAAGGGTGAAGGATTGGGGCTTTGGGGTGGATAAGTAAATTTACCATCACTTTTTCCAAATTTTTCTTGTTTAAATGGATGCTGCTTGGATGGTGCTTTGGATAAATATCTTTTAGGAAAATAAATCATATGACACTTAACTTTAGTTCGGAAGAAATAAAACTATTCTCCAAAGATACTATATACTTCATTGCTGCCCTTTTTTCATAATTACTTTAATATGAATTTAAAGTCCCATTACCTGGAAAACAACTCCAGGCGGGATCAGCAACGCGATCTAGCAACTTGACGTCTCACAACCGTCTTTACACAGTCTACTGTGAAAAGATGACAGTGTGTACAGTGACACAGAGTTTTCCCGTGATTTATTGACTTCAAAGTGAATTTCTAGGGCTGTTAACCGCAATAAATTTGACTTCCCTAGAAGTTGTAGAGTCAACAAGTATTACATATTTTTGGTTAATTGAAAATTCTCATTCTAAAGTCATAATGAAAATAAGAAATTACTTGCTTTTTAGGGTTCTATAACTTTAAAAAAGAAAGGAACCCTTACAAGATCACTCTGTTGTCCATCTGTCTGTCTGTCTGTCTGTCAAGAGTCTTTATTTCAGAAACACTTGGATATATCCAATTGAAATTCAAACTATATATTCAGGTCTACCGCCCCATAGTTTCCATTTACTTAAAAAAAAAGACATGGCCATTTATATTGCAAAAAATGCGTATTTCGACACTATAAAATGAATAAAAATTAATAGGGTACTTTTAGTTCACCTAGAATTATGAAATTTGGCAGCTAGCATCTACAGGTACTACTAGTTCAGGAAAAAATCTAAAACTATAACATTTGTTGTTAAATCCAAAAAAATGAAGATGGACAAAATTTGGTATTAAAGCCGCTAGTTCAAGTGAGGTATCAGATGAAAGGCTAAACTAAGCTTGAATTTTTGTACGGAACTATCGGTTACCGACTCGCGATTGACCGATTTTTTCTTTCATTTAACGTCGAAAAATTTTTTATCACTATTTCCCTCAATTTCACAACAAAAATGGCGCCTTAGACTTGAGAAGAACCGGCGCAAGGAACTCGAGGGACTTTTTTAACATGAAATAATGCCATAATATGGGGACATCCGTTTTTCTTACTGTCATCAATCACTTAAAATTAATGAAGTAACGTTTTGTTCCAGAAGTAGCTGTCCACTGCACAAACAATGGGTGCGAGTATAATGTGTTCCGTGAGTGACAGAACCTCGATATGATGGAGACGGAGCTTCCGCCCGGCAGTTGCAATTCCACCGGCCACCTGTCCACCATTGGATGGACTTTGCCAGGTATTTGGTTTGTTTAATGTAATGTTAAGACACTCCTTTTTTTATTTTTTGTAACGGTTTTAAGAGATACTCGGCGGAAAGTGGTGAACGAAATGTCTTAACACTGCCTACCCTGCTGTGCGCGGGATACACCGTCAAGCTGATTTATTTGATTTATTTTAAGAGATATCGCGGGCCAACGGCTTAAATCGCCGCGATTTATCTTGTTTGACTAAGTAAATGAAAATAACTTTAAAATTAGAACACTTCTTCTCAAGCTAGATAGTCTCAGTCATCACTTATATTGTTTACTTGTTTATTAAAAGTACATTAATTATTCAAAGATTTAAGTTAATTTTTCTTTATTGATGTCAGTTTTAGGTAAGTGTATGGTCTGTTTAGTTCTGGTCAATTAAATTATTCCAACAGATTTCAATAGGTAAAATCCTGCTGCTACTACTGTTTCTGTTTTATACAAAAAAAAATCCAATCAGCTTCACGCTGTATCCCGTAGACAGCAGGGTAGGCAGAGGGAATCTAGTGTTAAAAAACTCCGTTCCCCACTTTCTTCCGAATTCTGGAGGCATTGCGTGTTGAGTGGCAGAACTCAACGCCACGCTTAGTTTACACACTATAATTTTTAGCATGCGAGTAAAATTAAAATATAATAAAATATATTATTCATTAGTTTTTGTCTGTGTAGATATTATAGTTATTTTAAAGCGCATCGCAATCGTTATAGTTAGAAAACTGTCGGTTCTAAAAGGTAAAATGCTATAGATAGATATAATGTCAGAGTATACAGTAATGTCATGTTTATAAATAATTATTATAAATCATAATACACATTTAACGTATATGAAATGATAATAATAAGATACTTTGTGTGTAGTATATAAATATCGTTCAAACTTTATTAAGGTCACATTAAAAAAAAAAACTTTTTTTATTTTTTTTTTATATTTTATATGATACTAGAGGGCGCGCGCAGCTTCGCCCGGTTATTAGGAGTGAATTCTAAAAAAAACACGAAACACGTGTTCAATAAAATATTTTTAACAGTCTGAATTTAAATTTTTATAAAAATCGGTGGCAATTTAAAGATTTTTCCATATAAACTTTCAACCCCTTATTTGAACCCTTAGGGGGTGATTTCTTAAAAACCATGAAACACGTGTTCAATGAAATATTTTTAAGAGTCTGAATTTCAAATTTTATAAAAATCGGTACAGATTAAAAAAATTTTCCATACAAACTTTCAACCCCTATTTCATCCCTTTAGGGTTAACATTTTTCAAATTCCCTTCTTAGTGGATGTCGAGAATATGAAAATAAACATCTGCCCAAATTTCACGTTTCTACCATTTATATTAGATAGATCCATTTATATTAGAAAGATACTATTTCAGACACTATTTCACTAACCTTGTGGTGAAAGTGTCATAATATATTATTAATATTAGAATTTTCGAGAAATTCTCTCATAGTGCTCCCCTACTCTCCCTAACCTACTTAGTACCTATATACCTAAACCCCATGGTATGGTTACAACTTTCCAAATCCAGTAGTTTCGTTTTACTATTTCTGTCAGTCACTTATATTATTTTATATGTATTAATATACTAAAGATTCATTTACGACTTCGTTTGCTTAATAGTGATATAATTTTTCGAACCACTAAAATAATAAAAAAATGTAAAAAAATTACAATAGTGAAAACTATATTTAAATCGGTTAAGCATTGTCTGAGTTAGCGTGTGAAAACGCACAGACAAACAGATTTTTTAAAATTGTTTTGAGTTCTATTACGTTGATAAATGCAGCTATCAATTATATTTTTATTATATGTATTTATTTGTATAGATAGAAGTGTGGTAAGGTGACGGATAGATTAAGTAGTTACTAGTAATTACTCTTAAGTGGATGACGTACATTACAAACATGCTTTTCTTTTTATATTTTTATTTCTCAAATGAAATCGTTAAATGTATAAAATATTTTTTTACCTTCAACTAATCTCGTCGTCTCCACTCTCCGCCTATTGGGAAACAAGTATATATTTTTATAATGTCAAAAACTAACTGAAAAAAAAATGCAATGTAATTTTTCCCCGCAATTACGGAGCATAGTTAACTAATATAGTCAAAAAACCAGACCAGTTGAGGCCAGGCAGGCGCAGGAGCAAAAGGGTGGAATGTAAACGCGAAGGATTGTGGGTTTGATTCCTTTTTTATTTTCTCGGTCTGGTACCAAGTCACGGCGCGACGTTGAGCTCCGCCACCCAATGCCACCAGAATTTTGCGGAAAGCGAGGAAACACTAGGTTCCCTCTAGCGGTTCGCCTACCCTGCTATATGCGAGTTACAGCGTGAAGCTGAAAAAAAATAATTTAAAAAAACAACAAAAAAAAATTATTTAACTTTCTTGCAGTCTTTAACCTCATACTGATCGTGAGATTATATGACTTTAAATAATTCTGATTTCTAACAACGATCAATCATGATAAGAGCTGTATAAACGGCAGAGATTCCAACTAATGTACCTAATAAATATTTTTTCTACGTTTCACCTTAATTTTTAGATTTTTTAGCCTCATGCTATTTCAAGCATATAGCAGAGGGAACCTAGTTTTAAGATACTCCAGTCTCCATTTTATGTCGAATTCTGAAGGATTTGCCTTGGCACCAGAGGGAAGAAATTAAAATATTAAATATTACATTTTGCCGGGTGGGAATCGAACCCACAACCAGTTGCGTGCACACTCACACGCTTTTTCCTCTGCGCCATGACTGGCCTCATTCCCAATATTTAGAATTATATGCAATATTCTAATCTTATTAAGCACTCGTGTCTATTTGACTGATTTGTGTTAAGCTGCGTGTGGCCTATAGCTGGGAATACATTGTTGTTGGTTACTTTTATTATCTCGTTTTGTTTATCCAAACTTCTCGGAATACACAGTACGGTAGGACTGGTAAAGGGGATAAATAAATAAACAATAATTGAACGTAAGCTAAAAGTTGTACAACTTATAGTTTATAGCATGACCCAAAATTATTCACAACAACTTCTCCGTGTATCCCGCACACAGCAGGGTAGGCAGAGGGAAACTGGTGTTAAGACACTCCGTTCCCCACTTTCTGCCGAATTCTGAAGGCATTGCGTGTTGAGCGGCAACTCAACGCCGCGCTTAACCTCGACACCAGACCGAAGAAATGGAAATATAAATTTAAGTAAATAATTTATCTCCTCGAATGGAGATCGAACCCACAACCAGTCTATTTTATAGTAACACTTTGTGCCTCTGCGCCATGACTGGCCTAATATATTTATATAAATTATAAATGTTATAAACGTTCGTCCATCAATACAAATGATTTTAATACTGCGGCTACCATTGCTTTGTTATTGCACACGTCGATGACCACAACTCATCGAGAACACTAATGATTCATTATTTCTCAATGCAATTCATTTACAAGACCAGTTAGTTATTAATCGTATGTTCAGTTATTGTGAATATTGTGGTGTAATTTACAGGATTTTTTTTTATTTTGCCTTATATGTTATATTTGTGTAACTACTGTACTGACATGTATAGAGAAACTTGTCAGTCTTGTTAGTTGCACGCATCACATTAATAATATATTCAGTAAAGAAATGGTTTTGAAGTGAAAACTATCTTAGAACACGTCCTGTGAGTAATTATTTATTTCTTTTTACGTTTTTGTTTATTACAGCTTCACGCTGTATCCCGCATTTAGCAGGGTAGGCAGAAGGAGACCAGTGTTAAGACTCCGCTCCCCATTTTCCGCGATATCTTTGTTGCTCTTTGTCCTTGCCATACCAGGGCGAACGAAGGAATGAAAATATTCAAGATTTTAAATGAATAATGATATTAAATAATTCTTTTCCCCGATTGGGAATCGAACCCCCAACATGTCGTGTTTACACATATACGCCACAATGGCGTAATTTCTTCTTCTTCTTTTTACTTCTTTCAAGAATTAAATAAATAAACCTTTTTTTTATTTAGCGCTAGAAATATTTCTTTTTCAACACACCATCTCAGATAAGGAGTTTATTCATGTCTACAAATTCCTCTCTCTCTGATAAATTAAGCATGCGTCATGTGTTGATAAGAGCAGAGCTATTTCGATGTTACTATAAGAATTCCTTGAAATTGTAGGTTACAGGGTAAAAGGAAGTCTTAAGTTTCCTGTGTTTTTGTTAAAAATACACATACAATAAAATATATTCCTAAAAATAAATACCTTCAATTTCAATTTAATAAAATATTGATTTGATGCCGTCGTAACGCAGGGGACTGGAAAGCGAGGGTTCAATTCCTATTCAGGGAAATGAATTATATTATTATTTATTAATATATTTATTCTTTCGCTCTGGTACCATGGCAAACGGACGGCATGTGGAACGGAGTGTCTTAACTACTAGGTTTCCTCTGCCTACCCTGCTTTGTATGGGATACAGCGCGAAGCTGAAAAAAGGGATGTATTGTGAAATCCGCAAATGACCATCACGTTTTGCAGATCTATCAACATATTTTTATATGTGTGTCTATAAGAATATTTTAAATTAGAGATCTAAAAACTTTTCATGCCGGAAAGTCAACTTTTTTATATGATAAGACTTAAAGGTCATAATATCAGTTATATATGATTGTCTCTTCTACCACTTTTTGTTACTATCAACACTTTTTGTTTTTCTTCCGTCCTTAAACTATTGTGGTACTCCTTTTTACCTTAATAAAATTTTTAAATTAAATAAAATCAGCTTCACGCTGTATCCCGCACACAACAGGGTAGGCAGAGGGAACCTAGTGTTAAAAGCGAATCCGAAAACAAAAGAGAACCTGTACAGTGAGGCAACCTACAACTTCTCTTTACTTGTTAACATAGCAATCGATGTGACGTTTATAGAATTCCAACCACAAACAAATGTTTCGTGTGGTTTGAATAACATACCTATCTACGTATACACTATTTATGTAGGTATGCTATGGAAAAAATTATATCTTAGAAGATAACTGGGAAATTCAGTATGTACTGTTTGTGATAGAAGTTCAACTATTTATTCTAATATTTTTTTGAAAGTGATAAGTTTGTATGGCGTTCAAACGCGTTAATCTCAAGAACTAATGGTTCGAATCTAAAAATTACAGATTATTTTTATATTGAATAGTCAATATGTCGAGAAAGACTAGGTAGGCAATATTACCTACATCACCTTAATATATTCGATGTAACGTACTGAACCTAGGAAAACTGAAGAAACCTAGCCTAGGGAGCCTAATGTTAAGACACTCCGTGCCCATTAAGACACTTTCGTTCCCCACTTTCCGCCGAATTCAGCAGGCATTGCGTGTTGAGTGGCGGAACTCAATACCGGGCTAGAGCAAGGAAAGGAAAATATTAAATATTGCATTTCCTCTAATGGAAATCGGACTAACCTGTCGCGTTCACAGTCACACGCATGTGCCCCAGTGTCACGACTGGCCTATGGTAGCTAAAAGTTAGCAATTAATAAAGAATAACAATAAATTAAGAATTCAACAAAGCATATTTCTAACTAAAACTCCACACCAGGTCGTATGCACCACTCGGCGAGTACGCCAGCGGGCGTGGACGGCGGCGCGAGGACGCCTCCAGCCACGCCCAAGAAGGGCGGCAAGATGTTGGCTGTCCGTGTGCAGATGCTGGACGACTCCATATCCATGTTCCAGATACAGGTCAGTTGGCTTTTATGTTACAATATATACATATATAGTTGAAAACGTTACAGCAAAAAAAATATTATGTCTTACTTAGTCTTACTTGTAAAATAAGAAAAGTTACCTTTATATTTCTTCATTGTTTTCACGTAAGACTTTAATAAGATTACAAACTACGTAAAAAACCAAAGATACTTATGTGTGGTTGATTCTAAGATTTTTCTTTTGACAAATAATACATACTTAAAATAGAATGACATTTCTGCTTTAAAAGTCTTTTATGTTTTTTATATATTCCGCATATAGAAGGGCAGGCAATGAGAACCAGGGAACCTAGTGTTAGACACACACACACATTTTATTTCCTCAACATGTGTTCTTCTTTCTATCAATCTTTCTTATTTGTATTTTAAAAGTAGGCGAGTCATTAAAAATTAGAAACTTCTCATACATCGTGTATATAAAAGTTTGCAATATCTGCTGTAATGTAAAAAACGTATAGCGAAGTTCTATCGGCATCCACGTAAAGTTTTATCAAGTGCATACAACAAAAACAAGTAACTCGAATCGGAGCACTCTAGTTAATAGAATCTTGTGGTATTTTTTCCTAACAATATGTATGTAGAGTGACGAGGTGAATAAATAAATGACAAAGTTATTATCGCTTTTGGGTTTTATATAGATCATTGTATAGTCGTATCTTTATCAAATTCCATTAATACGGTGTAAAGTCGAGTTTTTGGTGCTATACAAATAATTTTTTAGTAATAAAAATATTTTAAAATAAATTTATTAAATAACAGCATCTAAAAATTTAAAATATTTGTAAAATCTACACCAAATTAGCTGATGAAAGTTTTTTTTAAATATAAATTGAATGAATATAGTCAAAATATGAAAAATAAAAAGTAATTATACGATACTGAAGAAAATTTCTTACAGTTGGAGATTGCACATGGCTATACTATATTATACTAGCTTCACGCTTTATCCCTAGCGAAGTAGGGGTAGTCTGAGAGAACGGAGCGCCAAACGCTACGCGGTCTCTACGTACCTCTTTCGCCTCGTCCATTGTCATACGTGAAATGTCGTTTTAAAGAATAAAGATTTATGAGATAATCAGTAGGATGATCCTATGACGTCGCACAAAAATATACACAGCAAAATAAAATATGCATCACTCATAATTTTAAATTTCCATACTATGCGGTGGACTGGATGAGCAGAACCATATAGTAAATAATTATCTTTTAATAAATAGTATTCCCGTCATATTTCACGTTGCTATTTTTTTTAGCTTCACGCTGTATCCTGCACATAGCAAGGAAAGTGGAGGCAACTTATGAAGATATGTCCCCATGAAAATACATCCGTTCCCCATTTTCTCCCGAATTCTGGAAGTATTGAGTGTTGAGTGGCAGAACTCGATGCCGCGCTTTGGCTCATTACCAGAGCGAAGAAATGAAAATATTAAATTCAGATCCTCGAGTGGAAATCGAACCCACAACATGTCCCATTTACAGACGCACGCTGTTTAAAAATATTTCTCCATCTTAATGGCAGTTGAAAAATTATAATAATACGTCAAAAGTACCGAGCTCCGAAGCCATAGTCTGGAAATTATTAGACGTGCAAGTCACTAATTGCCTCCATCGTAAACTAATTACAGCTATTGTCTAACAGCCCGCCCGCCAACTAACTATTTGTTGTTACTTTAGACATTTTTAAAAGCCAAAATTTGTTCTCTAAATGAGAAGCTAACAATGTTCTATTTTTTTCTGTAAAAATAAATAAATAAATCATCAATCGTTGAGTTCTGCCACTCAACACGCATTGCCTCCAGAATTCGGCAGTCAAAAGTGGGGAACGGAGTGTCTTAACACTAGGTTCCCTCTACCTACCCTGCTGTGTGCGGGATATAGCGTGAAGATGATTTGTTATTTTTTTTCTGTACCTTCACTTTTTTAAATCTCTATCCATTTAAAAGTTTCTAAATAAAATACTGGTAGTATGTTTTTTTTAGAATCTTTTCATAGTAGTCATGTGTGGTCTATACTACTCGCTGTAACGATTTCCACGATTCCATTTACGTTCACCTAATGGTAAAAGTGAATGAGCTTAATATGTTGATTTAAAGGGAAACTAACGAGAGTGCAAATAATCTAAATATATATTAAGGATAATTATATATAAATGTTGGTACTTCTGAGAATTTAATTATTTTAAAGGCAAAATGAAAGGTAAAATAAAATATACATTCTAAAAATCACCTAGTCTCAAAAATGTCTCTGGGGTAACAAACACAAAACAATTTAGTCGAAATGAGAACCTCCTCCTCTTATAGAAGTCGATTAAAAAAAATTAATCCAAACGTTAAAAAGTTGCTGGTCTAAGCTAGTTTTAACTTAGAGATGGATTGCCAAACTGCAAACCAGTAGACGAGATAGTTACAAAACTTTTTCTTAGCTAAATAACGAAGATTTATTTTGCTCAGAGTTTCGAGTTGGTAAATATTATGTCACATTAAATTCAATGAAAATACGTGAAATGTGAGTTCTATTAGTTTATTCAATTTTTATTATTATGATTTGATTTCTAATTGTAGCTTTTGAATTTTATTGAGATTGTTTGTTTTATTTTTCTTAGTTGTATGCTTTGAAATGGATTATTGCAAATTTTAAGTTAGAAATTAAAGTAATTTAAGTTACTTTATAGTGTTGCAGTTATTAAGATGTGTCATACTTTATATAATTACTTTATATTCGAAATCCACTTGAAGGAATTCATAATGTGATGATTCTCTTGTCAGGTTAAACAAAACTCGGACGTTGGTCTCTCATCAAATAATCTTCAGTCTTGAGAAGTGAAGATCTGAACTATATTTTTATTAGACATTCTTTGATTGTATGATCTTGACGTAAAAATGGTTTAAGGTAATTAAAATGAAAAAAAAAATATATATATATGAATATGCATTAATAAATATTTATTTATTTTCTTACGTACGAATAAATATTATTAATTAATGTAATATAATTGTTTAAATGTGCGATAACATTATGTTTCAGTGCAGACACAACTTTATAGTTTCCACTTTCCTTATTAAAGAAAGTTATTTTTGTTCAGAATTTAATTCCGACCGTAAAAATTCAATTTCTTATAAGTACAATAGGTTTCATTCATCTCTTCGTTTCCAAGGAAAGTTAGAAACTCCTTTTTGGAATCTTCTCATTGTTAAATGGCCCGTCTTATCTAAGTACCAGTACACACACCACGTCGTAGATTGTTACTAATCATTTATATTTTGGTACAAAGATATTTTAGCCAAATTTAAATAAATAAATCAAAATAAATCAGCTTCACGCTGTATCCCGCTCACAGCAGGGTAGGCAGAGGGAATCTAGTGTTAAGACACTCTGTTCCCCATTTTCTGTCGAATTTTGACTGTCGACTCCAGAGCGAAGAAACGGAAATATAAATGTAAATAAATATTTCATCTCCTCGAGTGGGGATCGACCCCACAACCAGTCGGTTTTACCGTCACACTGTGTGCCTTTGCGCCACGACTGGTCAAAATTACTTTCATTTTATTTAATGTAAGACATGCAGTACCTTATAATTCATTAATAAATTTATTAAGTTGCTCTTTCAGACCTTTCAGTATTATAAATATGAACATCCCTGGAAGAGAATTAAAACTCACGAAAATTTTATTTTAGTCAGATATATGCCATAAAACCGACATGGTGACATGACATATAGAAACTACTCAGATAGTAAAGACGATCTTAGGCGGAAGATGGATGTTTCAATAGGTTTTATGTACTGAAAAGTGCACATTGAATGGATATCTTGTATCGAAGTATGTCGTTGATAGTCGTTATGGGCCATTCAATGTAGCCGTAAGTCTTAGAGAAAATGTCAATCGATGCTTGTAAATAGTTAAAAAAATATTTGTATATAAAAAAAAAACCCCGACTGCATAAAACTAAAAAGAAAATAAACAAGCCCAATAGTTTATTAGGATTAACAGTCGGGACCTCTTTAAATTATGCGGGGTTCCTGGTAAAGATTTTATTGATTGTAGAATTAGTTATAGTCGGGAAAAAAAGACAGTTTGAGATATGTCAAAATTTGCTCATTGTTAACACACCAAATGTACATCTGCTTTTGATTTAATTTTAAACATTGTCAAATTTTTTTCAGAACTAAACAGAACAAAACATAAATGGTTTTGTTATTTTTTTTTTTATAAAACTTCACGCTGTACGAAGTTTACGTCGTTGTCAGAGCAAAAAAAAAATTAATTAGGGAATCAAACCGACAACCAGTCACACGTTTATGCCACTACTGATTTTATAAATTAAAAAGTAAAAACAAAAATAGGTTCGTGTTAAGAGGTCGACATCGCTAGTCCATTAGTATATGAGAGTATTGGAGCTGACGGTCTCGTTTCAAATGCATCTTTCATTTCTTCTACATTTCACGTGCACGAGGTGGTTGCTGTCGGGTTTCAGTAATTATGTGTGTCGATATCTATTTTTAGATTTATTTTTATCAGAAAATATCGATGCAAAGGTAGTGCTGTTGCTGCTAAGACACCTTTAATATATGTATATATTCGTAACTAGAGGGCGCGCGCGGCTTCGCCCGCTTATTAGGAGTGAATTCTAAAAAAACCACGAAACACGTGTTCAATAAAATATTTTTAACAGTCTGAATTTTCATTTTTATAAAAATCGGTGGCAATTTAAAGATTTTTCCATATAAACTTTCAACCCCTTCTTTGAACCCTTAGGGGGTGAATTCTTAAAAACCATGAAACACGTGTTCAATGAAATATTTTTAAGAGTCTGAATTTCAAATTTTATAAAAATCGGTACAGATTAAATTTTTTTTCCATACAAAATTTCAACCCCTATTTCATCCCTTTAGGGTTAAAATTTTTCGAATTCCCTTCTTAGTGGATGTCCAGAATATGAAAATAAACATCTGCCCAAATTTCACGTTTCTACCATCAGCGGTTACGGCTCTGC
>DWQW01008900.1:0-13466 GCA_018249695.1 Heliconius erato demophoon
ATAACTTTCTCATAAAAAATCGGTATATCGGTAAATAATAGGTATATCAAAACACGAACATAATTCAGTGTGTTAAGTAAATCATTCTGTGGTATAAGCGGGCGAAGCCGCGAGCGGGTCGCTAGTTAAAAATATATTTAATGACAGAGGCCAAGCTAAGTGGGACAGTGCCTATCGTAGATGGCGGTATATACGACCATCATTCAGGAGGAATATAATATCAAAATAATTCTTAATCTTTATGTGGGCGTGACACTGAGGTGTAAAATAATAAATAATTTACTTGTGATTTAATTACATAAAATTGTATACCATCTTAATTTAAATTAACGAGCTCTGTGAAGTATTCAACTGTATATTTTAGAGTCTTACGTATTACATATATAGCTATTAACTTAATGTGTGTACGTACTTATACACATGGTGCCGGCTTAGAATAGCACCACGTAGTCTCGTTCAGCGGTTAATAGTGAAATACAGTCAGGTGAAAAATAGCAGCAGTATCTCTTATCAGACTTTAGTAAGGCTACTGTTTTTTTTTTTTTTTTGGAAAAGACAAGGCAAACAAGCGTTTGGGTCACCTGATGGTAAGTGATCACCGCCGCCCACGACCCCGTGCAACACCAGAGGAGCTGCAGGTGCGTTGCCGGCCTGTAAGGTGGGTTGGGCGCCGGAGCCCGGCATTACCTGATGCGCAGACCTGAAACGCAGTGGCATACAGCCACTACTTCACGCCGGTTTTAAATGCCGGGGGTGGTAATAATCCGGTCGAGTCTGCCCATGCGTGTTGCCATTGCTGGCGACGTGACTCTACCACACGTACTTTAGTCGCCTCTTACGACACCACCAGTACCAGGATGATCCTATTCTAGGCCGGGATCACACGGCAGAGGTGTGGTGGGACACCGGCCTTTGGAGAGCTTCTATACTAAACTAAGCTAATTTCTTTCTTCAGGAAATGCAACCTCGTTAGTGGACCTGGGTGAGCGCAGGCTGCACAGTCAATTAGCATAATTTTTAAGTTTAAAAAAACCCCTGACCACAAAATATACCACCTCATTTTAGCAAAATACTTGTAGCTCTTAAGCGACTTATATGATTTTATTAAAATAAGCTGAGCTTTGTAATAAACTTGAAATTTAGTTCTGTTTAAAATGAGCTCTAACACGACTAGGGTGCTGTAATATTCTCGAGGTTTGTATTTGTGCTGATAGTCAACTACAATAGCTGCAACATCAAGTTAGGATTTCCATATTATTGTTTGATCTTCGAGTTTACACATTTATACTGTTCTAAGAACACAAAATACCAAACAAATGCCAAATAATATCACAATATAACTCGACATGGACCAGGAAAGTAGCTGGTGAGCTTCAATGACCTGAAGGACTTTGACCAGACAAAGTTAAAAACCACTGTGATTAAATTATTTATCTTTCAAATAAAAATGGCCGCATTGAAATCGGTCCATCCGTTCGGGAGCTACGATACCACAGATAGACACACACAAACAGACAAACAAAGATGTAGTTTTTCGTCGGGTTAATAATAATTAAGAATTTGATATCCGGTCGTGGCGCAGCGGCATGAGGTGTGACTGCAAAACCGACTGGTTGTGGGTTCGATGCCCACTCGAGGAGATGAAATATTTACTTAAATTTATATTTCCATTTCTTCGCTCTGGTGTCGAGGTTAAGCGCGGCGTTGAGTTCTGCCACTCAACACGCAATGCTTCCAGAATTCGGCAGAAAGTGGGAAACGGAGTGTCTTAACACTAGGTTCCCTCTGCCTACCCTGCTGTGTGCGGGATACAGCGTGAAACTAATTTAATTTAATTTAATTTTAAGAATTTGATAATGTTGACAAAGAAGCAAATATCCAATAATGCCTCCCAGACTATGACGATGCCGTAGAAACAGGAAGTGATCCATGACTCGTATAAGGCACATTGAATATATAATATAATATCTACGATAATAATTACAACTAACCTATTTATTTATTTATTCATTTATTAACCCCAAAACTAAACGCTAAGTTTCTTACAACTTATTTATGTTGTTAGCATCTTTGTAGGGAGATTTTTACAAATTTCAAACTTTATACGTTTTGTAAATATCTATATAGTTTTCTTTACTAAGTGCGGAATAACACTTTAAAAAATGTTAAAAATGATTGATTTAAAACGATTCAAATGGATTTTTCAGTAATTAATTAATATTTTATTTATTTATACTGTAATTATATACACTAAGAAGTACAATATTAGACTTAATTAAAATTTACAAATATTTCAATTTCGTAATACTGTAAACGATTATTTATATCGATTAAGGATCTAAAATTATTTTTCTCATTTAACTCCGCCTCCAGATTATCAATTGAGCAAATTTTTAGTATTCTAAAATTGAAAAAAAATTCAAAATTTTATAGACCATATCTCAACTCTTCACATTTTTGCCCAAAAGTTTCTCTTTTGCTTGATTACGTGAAACTTTAGTTAACAGTTGATAGATATTCCCTTATAATGTTATTAAAACCAGATTACTGAATATTCGAGTTAGTAAATAACTAATTGTTTAGTTACTACCGGGTGATGCCGGGCGGTCGCCGCAGGTACTATAGCTAGGATCACTTGTCTTGCTTGCTTGTATAATATGAGTATAAATTTCCATTTTCGGATTTTTTCTTTTATTTCTACCGAAGGTTCTCACACTACTCTTCTTGTTGTTGTCTGATTTTGATTATACGGCAAACAAGGTGACAAATTTAAGTCTGCAATAGATTGTAGTTTTCACTTTTCGCATTTTACGCTTTATTTTTACGGTAAGTTCCCACTTCGTGCCAAATTTCATAACTAGGTCCACGGGAAGTGTCCTTTAGGTTTTGATTACGCGGATTTAATACAATATGCTGCAAAAACGAAGCATAATCGCTGGAATATTTTGATTACGTTGACCTAGACGCTTGATTTTTCTGTGCTCCAATGGATCGTAGACCTGAATTTCATATTATTTCAGCTTGATACCTACACGCGATATAAATGGTTTTGACAGGCGGCACGAAACTTTAAAAAGTTTTTTTAATTGCTACATTTGAATACATTCTCAGGATAGTCTTCTAGACAGAAAGGTAACGATTACCAAATACACGCACCATATAGAACACCTGTCCCCGCAAATAGCCGCGGCCGATGCACTCGAGGCGCAGGCGTGTGAGCACTCTACGAGGCACCTTTTACAGCGTGTGACGTACATTACCACTGCAACTTACGTCTTTTGTAAATAGAAATGAATATATTAAGTAATGGAACATACAGGTAATGTTAATATTTATTTACATATACACGAGTCTGTCAATCTCGCGCGCTATCAATGAATATGTCTGGATACATTGTTTATTTTACATAAGTATATATTTATAAAATCACAGTAAAAAAAGTTATCGTGCCAGTGGGATAGAGTCACTGCATATCCCGCTGTTTTCTGTAAAACATATAGGTAGCGCTGTATAAAATCAAGAACTATAGAGTTTAAGAATATTTATGTTTATAATTGATACATTTAAGCAATTAATTAAACATAGTTTTTGTATTTATATTCGATTTTTCGACGGGAATGTTACAAACATTCTTTGTGGAGTGGCATTGCCACATACTGTAGCACGTACGTATGGGGAACTATGTGAATTTTTATGATGATAAGTATATGTCAATTTCCTTGAATAGAAAGAAGACGACCATTCAAATTTGACAGTACCTTAACTATTGTAATCAGATAATAAATGACAAAGGTTAGGTCGTCGTGGCGCAGGGGCGAAGCGTGCGACTGTAAATGCAATAATTGTAGGATCGATTCCCACAAGAGGGTATGAAGATTTAATATTTTAATTTCCTCAAAATACAAAATATGGCGTTGAATTGTGCCACTCAACATACAAGTGTATTAATGGGAAATAGAGAGCCTTAACACTAGGTTCCCAGGTTCCCTCTGTCCACCAAATATTAGTGATATAAAAGATAAAATGTGAAGTTAAAAAAGTAACAAAAAATGATGTGCTATATGCAGGAAAAGCCTTTTTCGTTTTCTTGTTATGGTAAGACCAAGAGCAATAATTCGATGTAAGATTGAGAAGTATTTTCTCTATCTACCCGGCTATATACAAGGGACGTGTGATGGTAAACAATATTTATTTTTAATACATAAATAATATAAAAATAAAAAGACAAAGTGTAGCGTTGAGTTCCGCCACTCGCCGTCCACGTCGATAAATGCGGCGGAAAGTGGGGAATGAAGTGTTCTAACGTTAAGTTAGATTAAAAAAAGGTTATTACCAAATTAATGAAGCCTTAGGAGTGAAATGCTCGCTGCGATGTGTTTCAAAGATATCATTATATTGTCTCTAATACATCAATGTGATTCTGTAACTAATGTTTTTGTTGCGCCGGTTCTTTTCAGGTCTGAGGCAGCAACTTAAATGTTGATAAATTATTTGACGCTGATTTTTGATGTTGGTTCCGTTTGCCTCCCTACATACTGTATACAGCGTGCAGGTAAAAATATAAATACTAAATCACAGTACAGATAATCATATTGATCACGCACAAATATGATAATAAACCAAGAAAATGTGATAAATGTAAATATTAACTTGGAATCAACAAGTAGCTTGTAGTCGATTGTTACTTAAGAGTCATTCAAATACCTTTAAAGGTATGGATAATAAATGAGGCCAGTCGTGGCGCAGGGGCACAAGGCGTGACTGTAAACGCGACTGGTTGTGGGTTCGATCCCCACTGGAAGAAATGAAATATTTATTTAAATTTATCGATTCATTTCTTCGCTTTGGTGTCGAGGCAACGGGTTTGAACTGATTTTTTATTTTTCAGGACAAATTTTTTGTTAGGATAGTTTTTGGTGTGGGCACCAGACTATTCTGGCATGACCTCCCGGCAGTATAAGGAGGTATTCCTACGCTAAGGTATTTATGTTAATATACTTATGATATACATTTTTTTTGTTCAAAGTTTAAATGATTAAATTTTTAACTATATAAAACTCGTTAAAACATTCCAATTAGAATAAATTATTGTAATAAATTTAAATATTTAAAATCATATGTGAAAACTGCATGTAGAAAAAGTGTTCGTGAAGCGCGGTCCGCTATCGCCTGAAATGGAACTCGGCGCGCGCGCTCTCGCGCTCGATCCCCGCCTAAGTCCCGCCTAATGTGGGGCCCTCAAAGCCTTCAGTGAGTGGGACGAAGGCTCCGTAGGGGAGGGCCGAGCAGGGGAGTGCACCCGCGCGGGAGCCCGGGGGAGCGCGAGGGAGCGCCGCGGTGCGCGCGAGAGGCGCCCGCGCCTTGTATGGAGCGCGACGCCGCGCGCCGCCGCGCACCCGCGTATATAAGCGCCGCGGCCCGCTCTCCACCGCACTCGCAGTCTCGCTGCCGTAGAGTCAACTTCCAGCGCGTCCCGACAAACACACACAAACTTCAAAATGTGCGACGACGATGTTGCTGCGCTCGTAGTCGACAATGGCTCCGGCATGTGCAAGGCCGGTTTCGCCGGTGACGACGCGCCCCGCGCCGTCTTCCCATCCATCGTGGGTCGCCCCCGTCACCAGGGTGTGATGGTCGGTATGGGCCAGAAAGACTCCTACGTAGGTGACGAGGCCCAGAGCAAGAGAGGTATCCTCACCCTGAAGTACCCCATCGAGCACGGTATCATCACCAACTGGGATGATATGGAAAAGATCTGGCACCACACCTTCTACAACGAGCTGCGCGTCGCCCCCGAAGAGCACCCCGTCCTGCTCACTGAGGCCCCACTTAACCCTAAGGCCAACAGGGAAAAGATGACCCAGATCATGTTTGAGACCTTCAACTCCCCGGCTATGTATGTCGCCATCCAGGCCGTGCTCTCCCTGTACGCCTCCGGTCGTACCACCGGTATCGTCTTGGACTCCGGAGATGGTGTCTCCCACACCGTTCCCATCTATGAAGGTTACGCCCTTCCCCACGCCATCCTCCGTTTGGACTTGGCCGGCCGTGACTTGACCGACTACCTCATGAAGATCCTCACCGAGAGGGGTTACTCTTTCACCACCACCGCTGAGAGGGAAATCGTACGTGACATCAAGGAGAAGCTCTGCTATGTCGCCCTCGACTTCGAGCAGGAAATGGCCACCGCTGCCGCCTCCACCTCCCTCGAGAAGTCCTACGAACTTCCCGACGGTCAGGTCATCACCATCGGAAACGAAAGGTTCCGTTGCCCTGAAGCCCTCTTCCAGCCTTCCTTCTTGGGTATGGAATCTTGCGGTATCCACGAGACCGTGTACAACTCCATCATGAAGTGCGATGTTGACATCCGTAAGGACCTCTACGCCAACACTGTCATGTCCGGTGGTACCACCATGTACCCCGGTATCGCCGACAGGATGCAGAAGGAAATTACTGCCCTGGCTCCATCCACCATCAAGATCAAGATCATCGCTCCCCCCGAAAGGAAGTACTCCGTATGGATCGGTGGATCCATCTTGGCTTCCCTCTCCACCTTCCAGCAGATGTGGATCTCCAAGGAGGAGTACGACGAGTCCGGCCCCGGCATCGTCCACCGCAAGTGCTTCTAAGCATCTCGTTAACCCTCGCGCCGCCGCTGCGGTCGCTGCGTGAGCGAGTGCTGTGTGTTGTGTTGCTCTTGTATCGAGTTCGGAACGCAAGCATTTTGTACGTTGTACGTAGTGATACCTGACAGAACTGAACATCTAATATAACGCCATCTATCATAATGTAATTTATTGTAAAATTTATATAAATTTAATTTTCTTTTTTATTTTTATTATACTTGAGATCGTTGTGGATCTCACGCCAAAATGTAATTAATAAATAAACGGTTAATTTATTTATTTTAATTACATTATTTCTTTTTATATAGCCGTTGACTTTGGATTTTAATTAAAACTTCCTCATACCTAGTTCCTAACCTTGAAATTTAATAGATAATACAAATAGTTCATATAATATAGAAAAATATATACACTGATATTTTTTATGCATATTTGTAACTATATATACAAGTATATACATTACATAGTACAGTTATAGTTTATATCAAAATTATGCCAAGAAAATACTGTGCCTGTTAGAATGTAGGTCAGACAAGTATACTTTCAGCTCAATGGTCATTCGACTCCGGATGGTGAAATTTTAGCATTTTTTTACTGGACATACATACATATGACATACATACACACACTATACACCTATAGCCAGTTATAGGTGTATACAAGTATATCTCCAAAATTAGTCCCGAGGGCGCCCCACGCGCTCTGAATTAGCCGCCGCAACCACTACCATAAATAGTCAAGACAACTCCCGCGTTCAAACCATTTTCTAATTTTATCGAAATCGAGAGTAGTTTGTTGCCATAGGAACTTGAGTCTAGTCCCAAGGTAAGAAGTGAGATATTCGCTTGCTTCTCATATTTCCGTAAATATCGCGCATGGACCAGAGAGGCACCATGCGCTGTTCTATTAATACGCGGTCTCCCGGACCGGCGGCGCGCGAGGTGTGACATCGACGTGACGTCGACATCTCGCCATGCTTAAGTATTTGTTGTACGTGTATTTGTTAAATGTAGCTTTTAAAGTTTTCAACTTCTGACTCACTTTGTTTTGGTATTATCAATTTTTGGAGTCGTGTCAATTTCTACGTTGAAAAGAATTTGTTTCATGATACTATAACTGTGGTTACTAGTGTGTGTCACTTGATAGATTACGCATTACTCTCTCTCTCTCTCTCTCGCTCAGCTCACTCTAGGTTCACTCGCTTTATTAAAATATTTGCAGTTCATTATATAACTAAAATACCACACCAAGGTGCCGATATTTTCCATTAATGATTATATAATGAGCTTCAATATATTTGATTACTATTTAAGATACTTGTTGCGTTTAATATACATATATATGATTATTTGAAATGTTTGTGCCAAAACAAAGTAATATTGTAAGTATTATTGAAATCGTTTCTATTTTCGTGACCAGTCATACTATCCTCCGTCCGTCCGTAACCACGGTGCTCTTCAAGATAAATATAATCTTAGATCGTATGTCTCACTATCGTACGCCATTAAAGAAGATTGCAGTTGGTTTTTGAAATTCGAATACTTTACAGATATTGTCGATGATGCTATCATGGCCGTTATCATACTGGATTATCTATATAATTTTTTATTATAACTAATTACAATTTATTAAAAAAACTTCATATGACTGTTGTTTACTTTTCTAATTTTTTTTCTACAAATGTAAGATTCAATATATGTTTACATAAAATCAACTGCTTAACTAGAGGTCTACCCTGGCGCAGGGGCACAAAGGTGCTGTAAACACGACTGGTTGTGGATTCGATTCCCACTACCAGAAATGAAATATTTATATTTAAATTTCTTCGCTCTGGTGCCGGGGCAAAGCACGGCATTAAGTTCCGCTGCTCAACACGCAATGCCTCCAGACTTCGTCGGGAAGTGACTCCATAATTCGACTCAGTGTGAAGTTGATTTATTTTTTATTTTATCTGCCTTACTGCATGGATTCATTCAACATGCGCTGGAGCATCCACAACTTCATCAATTGTAGTACGCAATATTGAAGTAAGCGAATACTTTTTCATCGCCAAAATAAATATGTCGAACTGATTCATACTGAAATCTATGAAAAACTGAAGTGTATCCAAAGTAGTACGGCGCTCAATCAGCTGAGTGACGACACCCGCCGTACCTACTGTCGCGACGCTCGCAGCGCGCGCTACTATAAAAGACTCGAGTTAAAAATATACTACGAGATGTTTATTTGAACGATATTAGTAACATCTATGAACTGCTTTATTATCACTTTTCTTTTCTAGGGAAGTAGCTCTCTATTGGTGACCTACTATTTATTTTACAGCCGTCACGGCGCAGGAGCACAAGCGTGCGTGTATAGTCACATACGACGGTTGTGGATTCGATCTTACTTGAGGGAATGAAATATTTAATATTTGCATTTCCTCGCTCTCATAATGAGGCAACGCGCGGGGTCGAGCCACCACCGCCACTCAGCTCACAGTGCCTAAAGTAATCGGAGCGTCTTAACCACCAGGTCCCCTTTTCAGATTTCATCAGCTTATCCTGCTATATGCGAAAACAGCGTGAAGTTAAAAAATATATTCATTTCATTACAAATGAAGCCCCCCGTACGAAGTACTGCTGTTACGCTCGCAGAGCTTTGGTCCACACTTTGTGTACCAAATACAGGTGTTGTTTTAGATTTTTGAAGTATTACTCGAGCGATGAGTATTTGGAAAGAGAAGTAAATATTTTTAACATAAAGAAATGTTATATTTAAGGGATCATTGGGCACAAATTTCGCAAGTAAATGTCTCGTTGTTTGCTAGTACAGGTGTTAAATTCGAAATTACAAGTGGTAGGTAGGTAATAAATAATTTTGAATCACATCTGCACCTACATATCTATGTATAATAGTATTATAAAGAGAAGAATAACAGTTTGTATGGTTAAATGGGCTAATATCAGAAACTACTGGTTCGAATTGAAAATTTGTTTTGTGTTCCTTTTATCGTGGAAAGCTAGAAGTAGGCTAGGTAGGTATATTGCATCACGTTAAACGTAACACGTACAACAAGCACCTGCGGTCGTCGCGGTCGCCTCGGGTCTGACGATGTGTCACGTCACACATATCAAACTGAATACTAACTTATTCCATTTGAGCATCAATGGATAATTTTCGATCGAACTACGACATCAAAGTCATTGTTGTAACCATTAGTACGCGTGGGCATCTGAAAACGGAGAAAATCTTTAAAGTAAGAGAAAAATTGTTTCCTCAATCTCAGGGAAATCGAAGTGCATTACTTACAGAGTTTTTACGTGCATTGTGCTGCGATACAATTTAAACGCAATTACCTATTGTACTGCAGCACTACTGGATTATAGGAATGGCTATATAATGCTACTTACATTAAAAACATAAAACGAATAAGGCTGTTTCATTTAAATGTAAAGCGATTCCATTAATGAAAAACATTATTTCAGCTTCAAATTGCTTTCTGCATATAAATGGTAAGTAGAGGGAACCTAGAGTTGTGACACTGCACCGTCTAATTATCGAGATTGCCCTTTGTCTTATTAGGAGAGCAAGGAAATAAAAATAGTTCATTATCATGAATGGGAATAGAACCTGCAATCGTGGCGTTTACGTCAGACGTTGTACCACTTAGTCATGATGGCCTTTAAAAATTATAGAATTAATGTAGAACTTATTTCCTTACTTCAAGATAATGTTTCAGATTTGTATTAGGTATTATTTGCTTAGATGTATTATATATTTGCGCTTTCACTCTCTCTCAGGTCAATTATATCGATAACAGTTGCTGTTTTTATAAAACATTAACTATTAGCAAATAGTTTTGTCAAAATAGCAGTAGGGGAGAGGGGGGCAGCTTAGAACAGGGGCACCTTTGAAAATATGTGTTAACAGAGCTATTTTAAAAAGAAATTTTGGTAGATTTTTCTTTGAGTAGTGGCAGCATTAATCTGCACAAGTGTCACTTGTCGTCGCTGATATATGAGAGCCAGTTGTTGAGTTACGAGGAGTGTTTGATTTTGAGTAAAATTTTATGCATTTTTAAATAAACGCGTAAGGATCGCAGGGATCCAATTCAAGGTATATGGTTTTATTTTTTCCTCTTTTAGTTAGAATGTTTCATATATCATGCAATAAATTAGAAATTACTACAATTTTTAAACTTTTACTTGAAAAAAAAAAACGTTTGTAATTTTTCAAATACCACTGAGGCAGCTTTGAACAAAATAAAGAGGGCAGTTTTGAATATTATTATGTAAAAAAATACCTACCTAATAATTTCTTCACAAAAAACTGACTCAAAAATGCATTTGGAATCAGAAGAGGAAGTGACAATTTACTGTGAAGAGAATGAAAATACTGCCACCTGTGCGTATGAAGACTACGAAATGGAATTAGACTACATCTTAATAAATATTGGAGACTTCGTTTTAGCGAATGTTTCATCATCTGTGAATAGTAAAAAAGTAGCTTGTATATTTTTTTCTTTCCTGAGAAAGAGGACAAGTGTTACGTTAGTTTGTCAAAAGTCTTACGTAGACTAGACTTGAGGCCAGTCATGGCGCAGCGGCACGAAGTGTGACTGTAAAACCAACTGGTTGTGCTTTCGATCGCCACTCGAGGAGATGAAATATTTACTTAAATTTATTTACTTAATGAAATATTTACTTAATTTCATTTCTTCGCTCTGGTGTCGAGGCTAAGCGCGGCGTTGAGTTCTGCCACTCAACACGCAATGCCTCCAGAATTCGGCAGAAAGTGGGGAACGGAGTGTTTTACTTAACACTAGGTTCCCTTTGCCTACCGTGCTGTGTGCGGGATAAAACGTGAAGCTGATTTTTATTTCTTACGTAGACTACTTCCCCCAATTTCAGTTGCTGGTTACGTCACGTACTACATCCATGTTTTCCCTTTAAATTTAATTTTTCTAAGTTCAAATTAGGGTAGTAAGCTGTTTATTTAAAAAAATATTTTGTTTTATTTTCATAATATTAGATTTATTCTATGATTGATCCCATAATGTTAATTACTTCTACGAAGCCCAAACTACTTTTTTGTTTGTTCGTTTTCTAAAGTCTATTAATGATATTAAAGTTTTTTAACACTAGTATTAGTAAAATCGCAATATTAAACCAGGTATATTATTTTTTTAAGTTAACATGGTACCGATATTTGATCTCCATCGTTTCTAATGTTAAGTTTATTAATAAAATTACTTAAAAGTTTGATAAGCCTTTTAATTTCATTGAATTCGATGATAGTTCAAAACTGCCCCATATATGTTCAAAGCTACCCCGGAAGGGAGGCAGCTTTGAACATTTGACTACTGCTACTAAAGTTGATATTGCACCTTTAACTTATATATTTTTCTACATATGATGCTACGATTTTGTGGCACAATAGTTGGACTAAGCATTGTGAAACAGTAAAGAAGTTAAAAATTATAGAATTTTTAGATATGACATTCGAATGTGCCCCCCTCTCCCCTACTGGTAGTATCTGCCAAAGCGCGATTTGATGATATTTATATGGTTGGGGAATACGTTTGTAGCGTTTTTATATTTCTTTTATTTTACAACGATTTTCTTTTTGTTCTACAAAACAATGCTAATTATATTTTTGAGTTATTTTATTAATTTTGAGGTGATTTTTATATGGAACTAGTGGGCGCGCGCGGCTTCGCCCGCTTATATGCACCCTCAGGGGTGAATTCTAAAGAAAACCACGAAACACATATTCAATAAAATATTTTTAACAGTTTGAATTAAAATTTTTATAAAAATCGGTGGTGATTTAAAGACTTTTCCATACAAACTTTCAACCCCTTGTTTGAACTCTTAGGGGGTGAATTCTAAAAAACTGTGAAACATGTGTTCAATGAAATATTTTTAAAAGTCTGAATTTCAAATTTTATAAAAATCGGTGCCGATTCGGTGAGTATTTCATCCCTTTAGGGTTAACATTTTCAAATTCCCTTCTTAGTGGATGTCCAGATTACAAAAATAAATATTTGTCCAAATTTCACCTTTCTACGCACAGCGGTTACGGCTGTGCGTGCGTTTTACCTCAGTTAGTCGGGTACAAGTCGTTTTATATATATAGATAAAAGGAAACTCGTAGAAAGCAAAGATTACCAGCCGGGACAATTGTGATGTGTATGGAGAGGTGTCATAGGGGATACGGCACAAAAACGGATTCAATGTTCAAGAAGCGTTTTTCACGTCGATGCCGCGCGCCGCAGCATCTCACTTGGCATCGAGCAACACGGTCGAGATAGAGTCAAGTCGGAATTAAATCGAAAGAAGATCATGATATATGTAGTGGTGGCTCTTCACTGCCCGCTACACCGCGCGAATGAGGGTATTCGACTGAAACGACCCCATCGACATAGTCAAACAACGTCGACATACTTCTTCACGACAACGACAAGACAATTAGTTTTTTGTTTTAGTAAGTCTTCGTACCGTACGAACTTATTCCCCAACTTAATAGATGTATAAACAAAGAATACTTTAATAACTCATTCTATTTAGATATTTTGTTGTCCTTATTTCTTCACCGTATCCGAGACTCTAGGTACTTACACTTTTTTTTATGAAACGTCTAACTCATACCTGAAGTAGGTCAGCTTCACTCTGTATCCCGCACACAGCAGGGTAGGCAGAGGGAATTTTTAGTGCTCCCCACACGCTCCCCGCTCCGTTCCCCACTTTCTGCCGAATTCTGGAGGCATTGCGTGTTGAGTGGCAGAACTCAACGCCGCGCTTAACCTCGACACCAGAGCGAAGAAATGGAAATATAAATTTAAGTAAATATTTCATC
>DWQW01008901.1:0-13466 GCA_018249695.1 Heliconius erato demophoon
GTGTGCGGGATACAGCGTGAAGCTGATTTATTTATTTATTTTATTTTATTATAGTTGTCAATCAATTCTGCTTAAATCAATAATCATGTATTTTAAGCGGGCGAAGCCGTGGGCGGGCCGCTAGTACGAAATAAAATACCACAGTAATGACACCGATATACTGAGATTGAGATGAGAACATTCGTATTCTACGGACGAGTAAGGGAATGTAAGGGACAGATAAGCGAAGAGCAAATACTGTATATACCCCACGCATACCGAAACAATGATACCTTAATACTATCTTAATGTACAGACATTTATTTGACATTGTACGGGCTTTTGAACGAGTGGTAACGGGAAAATCCTGATTCCTGAAGTAAGAATCCTGATTTACCATTCGAAATAGATATTTATACGTAATAACTTTTTCTTTACTTTTTAGGGTTTTTAGGGTTCCGTATCACTTTTTTTTACTTTGTTTGTTCTCAATTCTTGCCAAATTTCATAACTGAAGATCCACTAGAAGTAATCTATACTTTTTTAAATCAAGAAATGAGAAAAAAACTCAAAGAAAATTTGTACATAATTATTTCACAGAAGAAAATCATTACAAATTTTTAGTTGTTGTTCATTTTATTCAAAATGAATCCATATGTACGCAAACTTAAGTTTGTCAACTTTTATAATTTTATTGACCTAACTAAAGTTTGATGGGTACAGAACCGTCAGTATTCAAATCCGACTCGCATTTGACTGGTTTTCTTCACGCTGTATCTTGCATATAGGCGGAAGGAACCTAGTGTTACAACATTTGGTTACTCGGTTTCCGCCGAATTTTCGAGACATTGCGTGTTGGGTGGCGAACAACACCACGCTATGTATTTTTACCAGAACCCATAACAGTCGCTCTTACAATGCGCTACAACGGCCTCAACGTCAATATAGACAATATATTAAGTGTTTCTGTTTGAGTGTTTCAGTTAGACAGCGTCTGTTATAAGTCTGTTTATAAATTCTCTCTCTGTCTACATACCTGATATATGTGGAATAAATCATGAAGTTCAAAAAATCCAAAAAAGATTATTCGTTTGTGTGCTTGTTCAGTATTTGTGTTTGGAGGCCAGTCGTGACTCGGGGGCACAAGCGCGTGACTGTAAGCGCGACAGGTTGTGGATTCGATTCTCAATTAAGAAATTAATGTTAAATATTTTCAAATCTTCGCTCTGGTGTTGAGACAAAGAGTTCCGCCACTCAACACGAATGCAGAATTTGGTGAAAAGTATAGAACGGAGTGTTTTAACTATTGCCTATAGAGCATAGTTGAAAACCTTTTTCATTAGCATTAATAGACAAGGCAAGAAAAAGTTCTAGCTTTTATTTCTTTGGCCTAGTTAAAGAACCAGCAGTTGTAGTCCTACTTTTCATATAGAGATTTTTTATTCCCTTGGGTGAAATTAAGGCATCGCTACAACCATCGCTCTAAGTCAAGCATATTCTATTTCACACGGAATACGTCTTATCTATAGTGATTTAAGGTTTTATTGAATACGAGAATTCTGCTGAGTGGTTTTTTTAGCTTCTATAATCGATATGGTAACCGACCTTTTATATCGTTCATATATAATATCCACTCGTGGAAATGAAATATTTATTTGAATTTATATTTCGTTCCACAGCGCGGCGTTGAGTTTCGCCACTCAGCAATGCCTCCGGAATTCAGCAGAAAGTGTGAAACGGAGTGTCTTAACACTAGGATCCCTCTGCCTTCACTTCTGTGTAGGGGATACAGCGTGAAGCTGATTTGATTTTTTGATTTGATATGGATATAATATGTACAGAAGCGAAGAAATGAAAATATTCATCAATAATAATACTGTAAGCAAACTCGAAAAAAAAGAGGTGAACAAGACTATAAAAGCAATGAAATTGTGTCAATCGGGGCAGTTGCTTGTAGGCATCAGCCATTATTGGAAGGAAACTCGTGTGAAACATATCACTTATTGCAATTCTGTAGAATCTCTTTCTATTCCAGACAGAGTATATGGTCTATATGTTTCTAAATTATTAGGAAAGAGATTATACGGAATTGTAATAAGTGATATGTTTCACACGAGTTTTTTTTTTTATAATAATACTTTTTTTTGATGAAAAAAAATCGTGTGAAATATATCATTTAATGCAAGTCCGTATAATCTCTTTCCTAATAATTTAGATACCATATACGTTTTAATTTTATTTTAAAAAACCTTAACCAATTTTGATTTCTTTTAATGCACTCTATGCGCCACGGGGGTCTCGTAAACGCATAAATGAAATTCTACATGTATAACTATAATTATATTTCCATCAGTACAGAAGCTTCTAAAACCATACAAAAAAAAGGCAAAACGGCTACATATAGGATATAGGAGATAAATGAAACCGTTGAGCTGAATTAATTACTCGCGTTACATCTCCATCGTCACGCCCACGAGCGAGCAAACCGTTATACCGTTATATGGCAAACTGATGGAAGAACTATCACTGAATATCGAATTTCAGCATGAATTTCAAATGTTATTCTGATTTACAGACGTTTTCATTGTAAATACAGCGAATTCTATATTTCATAATAATTTTAACAGCTTATATTGAAGTTGGTTAAAGGTGTATGTGTAATATTACTTAGGTATTATGCGCTGTATTATACGAGGTTTTCTTATTTTTTTTCTCAGTTTACGCTGTAGCATGGTATACAGAAGGAGTCTAGTGTTATGATCCTTTACTTTCGGTCAAATTCTGAAGGCATTGCGTTGTGGGTGGTTAAACTAAACGCCGCGCTTCACCTCGGCACCAGAGCAAAATAATGAAAATATTAATAAATAATAATTAATTCTCCCGAGTGGGGATCGAACCAGCAACCGTCGCGTTACAATCACACCCCATAAAAGAAGAAATATATTTTACGTTATAGAAACGTTAATAATGTTAAGTTAACCTGAAGTAATAATTAGATTTGTATATTTTAGCATAAAAACTTTAGTTGTTTTTCGCTATTCAAATATAGAATACAAATAAAATTGGATTTGCTAAAATTTTTTTTTTTTGTTTTTTTTTATTTTTATTTCCTAACACTACAGACACTTGGTCCGTACCCTTTTTAAATGTATTATTATATCTAATTTCCTTATCATATATATTAATTACATTATCGTTTACATACAATTAATACTCTCACTCGAGGAGATGAAATATTTACTTAAATTTATATTTCCATTTCTTCGCTCCGGTGTCGAGGTTAAGCGCGGCGTTGAGTTCTGCCACTCAACACGCAAAGCCTCCAGAATTCAGCAGAAAGTGGGGAACGGAGTGTCTTAACACTAGGTTCCCTCTGCCTACCCTGCTGTGTGCGGGATACAGCGTGAAGCTAATTTTTTTTTTTTATTTATTAACTTTACATTATTTTACAAAATTTTACTTAGATCTAAGGTTAAGCGAATGTCTATATATGTAAAAATTGCTAAAATGCTAAAATGTTAATAAGCTATGAAGATAAATCATGTTTAAGCAATAAGTTACCATGTTATATGCGTGACACAGCATAAAACTGAAAAAAAGAAACTTTTTTTGGAGCCATTGTAAATTTGGGAGCTGAAACCATAATGGCTTTTGTTCCAGACAACTATCTCACAGAATTATGTATTGATATTGACCGCATGCAGTTACATGTGCCAAATACGATATTATGACGTATTTAGTTGTAAGTACTTAAATCAGCTTCACGCTGTATCCCGTGCACAGCAGGGTAGGCAGGGGGAACCTAGTGTTAAGACACTCGGTTCCCCACTTCCCGCCAAGTTTGGAGGCGGAACTAAACAGAGCGAAGAAGTGAAAATATATATGTAAATGAATATTTAATTTCCTCGAGTGAGGATCGAACCCACAACCAGTCGATTTTACAGTCACACTTTGTGCCCCTGCGCCACGACTGGCCTCTATAATGGCTCTAAGTACTTTTTGACAAAAAAAAAACACCCACACATAGTGGACAGCCAACAAATCAATAAACTGCATTTTTTATTTAAATAACTATACTTCTGTCTAATTATACCTTTATGCTGTAGCTACCCTGCATATTGATAGCAGAATTTCTGCGTACAATGCTATATGCGAACCTTGCGAACCTTGCGTTAAGTTGATTGGCGGAACTCAACGCCACAATTTATATTATCGGAGCTAACAAACAAAAATAATTTCTCTCCCTAAAAGATATCGACTACATCACTATCGTATTCACAGTCAACAGCAGTACCACGTCGCCACGATGACCTCTAACTAAATTGAAGTCATTTATAGAAATTTAAATGATTCCAAGTTCAGTTAGATTAGAATTCTCAGTAATTAATAATTTCCTGACTAATGACAAAATCCTCATTACCATTATGCCACTCACAGAGGCAACCTGGAAAAACGTTTTGACAGAGTCATCAACTTTATACTATTAATCATTCCTGTCTTGGTAAGACGCTATAAAATCTCTGTCTGGCATGAAAAGATTTAATAATATCTATTATTAGTAAGAAAAACTTTTTTCGTCTTCTCATTTGGGACATTAAACCAAATTCTTATTTTTCGTGGCTTTCGATTGGTCAGTAAAGATACCATATCTTTACTGTGATATTAGGAAATAGTATACAAAATTTCTGTGATTAAGCATAATGAAAAATAATGATTAAGAGATTTTTTTAATCCTTTTTATTTTTATTTAACTTAATGTAATATATTGTTTTGAGTTGTTAGGACCAAATCTTATTGTATAACTTTAAATGATATCAAATAAATCTTATTATGAATACAATTTTAGATGCAACATTTCAAGACAATAAGATGTGATTGATTAAATTTCTCAAGGCAGTGTAAAGTAACAGCTGAATCTAGTAGCTCGTTCAGATCGATTTCTTGTTTAATATAAGGAAGTAATAATAATAATTATTAGTATTTTAAGCAGTAAATTCCAATAGCTACTAATTTGAAATATCTACTTATTTTTATGCAAAAACTTTAAATTAATATGTAAAAAGTGGTTCTGACTACATGTATCATTAAATCCTTAAATGCATATTTGCCAAGTGTCTATATTCATTTTCACGCAAATTTATAAAAAACTTAAGTGTTCATGTTAATATATAAAATGTGTACAACATTCGGTAAATAAATTTACGCGAATATTAAATTTGAATACGATGTGAGTGATAATAAATTAAATAAAAAAAATATTTTTATGTTAAACGGTTTTATTACAATAAAAAAAATGTACTAAAAGCTAAAAAATAATTCGGTAAGTCCTAGCTACCAGATCGCACCAATCTTCTCATCAATCTGGGGTAATTGATCAAACAAATAATAAAATCGTTGGGCGTTGCGTATCTAAAGTTAATATATGATAGTTTCACGAGCACTTCCCTCATGTGAGAAGAGTTGATTTCATGGACAATTTTTTTGGGAAGGTGTAAAATTAGAATCATAAATCGTAAGATATATATTGAATTATTTAATCATATGTCTGGCATGACGGTGATCAATTCTTTTGTACTGTATAATAAAATAAGCCAATCCTAATTTAGGAGAACGCTATGCTAGAAAGGTCGTCTTCGTTCCTTAAGCAATAAGAAAGAGATGAAAGCAAAAAAATACTGAGTATCCACTTAACTAGTCCCACTAAAATATAATCAGGCCGATACTAGAGATCTTGATAAAAAAGGAGCAGCACTAAACAAAGATGCAAACTTCGAGCATGCAAGGATTTCACGGACTGAGTGCATCAAATATAAGGTTGCTTGGGATCATAACAAAAATCGGCATCACTTTGCTAAATTTAATTCGAAAATAACAACGAAACAGCAAAAATTAAAAAAATCGTTACTTGTTTTATGTATATTTACGTAGTGTCTGACGCTCCGTTCTTTCTGACTACCCCGCTAGGGATAAAGCGTGAAGCTAGTTTAGTTTAGTTTTTAATTTATGTATATTTACATACGCATGATTTTTGGCAATAAATGTCATCTACCAAAAAACTACATACTATATTTTTCAAAATATATATTATATCTTTTATTATCATCTGGATTTTTTAAAATTATTTTTATTTTCTAAGATAAGTTTCTCCCAATATACGATATTCTTCAATTCAAAATAAAAAATATGCATTTGAAGAGTATTTAAACAGCGTGGTGAATGATATATTTATTGCTTTCAGATTAAAATAACCACGATTGCGTTAAATATTAAATTTCCACATAATAAATAAGTATACAGAGTGGAAGTGTCAGCACTTTTTTTACGGGGAAAGCATATTTGGTTTAATATTTTCCACCCCGTATATACATATTTTTTAAACAAATAACAAAACTATTTCATATATCACATACAAACATGTATGAAAAAAATTTAATAGTCCCAACCAACCACTTTAAACTTCCCATTATATCGTAGCTGAGGGGCAATCTGAAATATTTTATTACTTTCACAGTATATTTTATATCTCAGCGGCTAGTTCAACATGAAGCTCGTTGGGAATTTTCATATTATTCTAGTTTTCTGTAAAGTGTTTTAGTTATATTGTTTAATGTTCTATATATTCTGACTTTAACTTGACTAATATAATAACTTTGCATACATATAACTTGAAGAACTGTTGCGCGGTATTTCATTTTGTTTAGAGCATCTTATTCAATTGTATATTTTGTGAGTGCTAGAAGTTTATTTATTGTGGGTTTATATTTTTATTGTGCAATGGATCTACCATAGTAATAAAAACAAAAACAGCGCTATATCTGCTAGCTTAAACATAAGGATTTTTAATATAAGTAACAAGTAGTTCAACGAATCTTGTAAAAAATCATTCACTAAATAATTTCTTTTATCGTAAGGTTTATATCAAATGTTAGCTTTATTGATGCTATGGCGTCACTTTAAGGTCTACAGACGATATTTGCTAGTTTACTTTTTGCCCGAATCGAATAGATACAATGAATGCCCGAGCATTGTAAATAATAGCCTTGTATCACTTTGCCCATAACTTATATTTTCTCCAGTACTTTTAATACTTGTCTAGAAATCAGCTTCACGCTGTTTCACCTAGCATTTTATAATATTATTTTATTCTAAAATAAATATCTGTCTTAAGGTAATAGATGTAAAAAATCAAATAAATTAGCTTCACGCTATATCCCGCACACAGCAGGGTAGGCAGAGAAAACCTAGTTAAGACACCCCGTTCCCCACTTTCTGCCGAATTCTGGAGGCATTGCGTGTTGAGTGGCAGAACTCAACGTCGCGCTTAACCTCGACACCAGAGCGAAAAAATGGAAATATAAATTTAAGTAAATATTTCATCTCCTCGAGTGAGGATCGAACCCACAACCAGTGGGTTTTACAGTCACACCTCGTGCCGCGGCGCCACGACTGGCCTCTAATGGTAATAGATGTATTTAAAATAAATAAATTGCACTATGGCTATACATTAATATCCGTCGGGTGAACGTGGTCGCCGGAAGCGACAAGTTCCACCAGTCTTAAGTTTATATTACAAAGTTTAGCTCCTAGAATAGTGCTGTAACAAAGTTAATTTATTCCTCATCATATGTGCACGACATGAATATTCATTGTTTGTCAAAGGTATAAATAAGTAAAGAGCACAGTTTTGTTAAAATAATATAACAAAGTTGCTTTTGAAATATCATGGCAAAATTGAGATTAAATACATATGTATCATCAGCTTCACGCTGCGTGATGTGCCTCGACACCAGAACGAAGAAATGAAAATAAAAATGTAAATAAATATAACACTTCCTCGAGTGGGGATCGTATCCGCAACCAGTCGATTTTACAGTCGCATTTTGTGCCTCTGGGCCACGACCGGCCTCATATGCACATTATGTGTATTCCTTATTTTTCAGCCTATCGCCATCCACTGCTGAACATAGACCTCCCTCCACGTCTTGTCATGTCCACGTCTTGGGCTGCTGGTATCCATTTGATGCCAGCCACTTTCTTTAAATCGTCTGTCCATCATGCTGCAGGATGTCCTACACTACGCTCGCCTAAATGCGGTTGGCTAACACGTGTCAGCTTCATCGACTTGAGACATTACCGGCCCAGTTCCACTTTGGCGTGCTGATTCTACGTGTTATGTTGATTGTCTTGCAATAACTTTGTTACAAATTCTATCTGCCAGAGAAATCCCAAAAATTGCGCGTTTCATCGCTTGCTAAGCGATTTATACTTTGTGGACATATGCCCAACGGTGAATGTCCAAGTTTCGGCTTCGTAGGTTATCACAGTTAGGACGCTCTACTTAAAGACCGTAGTCTTTAGGCATTATGGAACAGACGACTCAAAATATAACGAAACTTCGAAAATGCCGCCTAACCGAAGCCTATTTTTTTGTGTGCTCCCTTCTCAAAGCTATGCTAATCAAGTTCACCAAAAAACTTCACCAAGGTAGGAGTGATAGGATGACTTTCTTTAACATTCGTCTTGTTAAGATTGATTCCGAAACCCAGTCATTAATCATTTATTTATTAATTAGAGTTTCCGCCATGATGACTACATCGTTGGCCAATCGCAAATATGAAAAATTTGACCATTGAAAATTATACCACGCCCGCATCAGTCAAGCATCTTAAATATATCCTCCAAAGCATTGGTAAACAGTTTCGGAGAAATTATATCTCTCCGTAATGTAGGTCGCAGCTTAGTACAAACACCTATGTACACTCACCAGGATGGATAGTCAATAAGGCATCTCTGCATGGATTTTGATAATTTCGAAGTGAAATCTCGATTAAACATCACCACGTATACGTACAACAAAACCGTTAAAATAAATAATTCTAAACCTATTGAAATCTTTCTAATGAATGGTTTTAAAGCTTAAGTTCAAACCTTTTATTTTTTACTTTACTAAATGAGCCCCAACGTGACTAGTTCCTTTCTTCCTTTTCATTATCTACACCGTAACCTTCTGTAAGATACGTATACAATACAAAAGTAAAGGCCATTGGTTAATTACAATATTGTAATAACATTTTTTGCATATAAACTTGCTATACGAATAAGCTTAAACTAACTAACTTAACCAGAAGCCAGAACGCAGTAGCTAACAGGTTTTTACTTTTTTCATCCTATTGGAATAACGGCTGTGAAAAGTCGAGCTCGTTTTCTTCTTACATAAATATTTTGTTAGATACTTTTAAATTTATAAAATATTTACTATAGAAATACGTCCTATTTAGTGAAATTTAAAATATATTATATAATAAATTTTAAACTAAAAAATTAAATGTATTATGTAGTAAATATAAAAATGGTATTATTTATACTGTTAAAGGCAAACTCAAAATCACGTGCTATCATCATTCATCAATCATCATCTATTAAAAAAGAAAAAAAATCAAAGATGAAAAAAAAAAATCTGATATCAGTAAAAACCACAATGTTTCATGACTGTATCAAAAATCCTATATTTTTTTTCGGTTAAGTTGAGATTATATTATATACGTTTTTAATTATAGAAATGGTCGATGTATATTTTAGATATACTTTAGTTTGAGCAAAGACATCAAGTGTATTTAAATTGATATGATTATATGAGTATACACACCCATATACATAAATACAATAAAATATGTCAGATTAACTAACTATTACTTAAATCTAAAATTCTATAATAAAGTAAAATAGTTGTAAGTTAGACTCTATCAAATATATTTTAAGTCAGCTTCACGCTGTATCCCGCATACAGCAGGGTAGGCAGTGGGAACCTAGTGTTAAGACACTCCGTTCCCCACTTTTTGCCGAATTCTGGAGGCATTTCGTGTTGAGTGGCAGGACTCAATGCCGCGCTTTGCCTTGACACCAAAGCGACAAAATGGAAATATAAATTTAAGTAAATATTTCATCTCCTCGAGTGGGGATCGAACCCACAACCAGTCAGTTTTATAGTCACACTTTGTGCCACTGCGCCACGACTGGCCTCAATAAAATATATTAATCCCATGAAAACAAAATATATTCTTCAAAAATGGTAGTGTACTGTCTACTCACATCCACGACAACGTCTGGAGTTAATTGGAAGAATTAATTAAATCGTTGACGGGCGTTGGGCTAGACCTCGAGATCCTTGAGAAATTAATGAACACTAGATAAGATCAGATGGATCTCTGTGAAATCCGGGATTATCCAAACATTTCTTCCCTTCCCTTGTTCCATGTCATTTAAAGCATTAGAATGGTTTATAAAACACAGAATATATGTTCTTTGTTGATTACTCTCAGTAAAAAAATCAGCTTCACGCTGTATCCCGCACACAGCAGGGTAGACAGAGGGAACCTACACTCCGTTCCCTATTTCTCGCTGAATTCTGGAGTGGTGAAACTCAACGCCGCATTTTATTTCGAACCCACAACCAGTCGCGGTTACACATGAGCCCCTGCGCCACGACTGGCAAGTATATATTCTACTGCTACTCACTTCACTAGCCGTAGAAAATACTTGTTCAATTGTCAATACAACTAAAACTTTAAAGTACTTAGGCGCTCCATTCTTCTCTGCCTGGCTATTGCTTATGACACGTGACAATATCATCGACGAACCTGCACATAGCAGGTTAGTCAGTGGGACCATAGTGTCAAGACAATGCCATTCCTCACTTTCCGCCAAGCTCTGGATACATGGCGGAACTGTGACAGCGTCAAACTATAAACGCGATGGTTTTGAATCAGTTTCCCGTTCTGGTAGATTGAGTGCGGCGTTGAGTGCCGCAACGTCTCGAAAAAATAGATGGAAAGTGTAAAACAGATTGTCTTGGTCTGAAGGTAAAATAAAGAATATACTTGCATGTGTATGTAAATGCCCATTGATCGAGATAAAAATAAATGCAATATTTAAGTACATAAAAAGAAATTTGAATGAGTTATCATTAGACTAAAACGCTATCCGTTTGTAGTGAAGATATTAATTTATCATATTTTCAAAATTGTTATTGTTAAACATATTTTTGTGTCCATAAAATTTGTGTAAAAAATAATAATTATTATTATTATTTACTATATAGCTGTAAAAGAGATGCGGCTTATGCAAGGCCTGAAGTACGGTAATTTAATATTCTGCTTCTGACCGCAATAATCCGATAATTGTCTTGATAATATTTATAATATTAGTTACAAATTCTATTTTTGTTTCGTGGTCTTGGGTATTGAGGCGTAATTTTTTTTAAATCGCAAATAGCAGGATATTCAAAGGAAATCTAGAAACCTATTGTAAGCAGCTGTACCGCGCTTTCCCTATTTCTCTATAAATAAATAAAAAGGGAATTTGAAGTCTCACTTCTACTATGTCACAGCACACATTTACATTTTTTTTATGTTATTATGTATATATTTATATTTTTGTATGTTTATACAACAATGATTCTTTATTGTTTTCCGAAGAAAACTATTAGTAATTATTCTTTATATGTTTTTGTAGTTTTTATTTAACCTTGAAGCGGGCGTGCGGTCATTTGTAACGAGAGTGGGCGCGCGTAACCGACAAGACCTATGGGATTAATAAGAGAAATAAAGCGCTGTATACCCAATAAATATAAATATTGTTTACGCATATATATTACTTCTGTCTGCAATGTCTAGTATGTCAAAACAAGTAATTAAAATTATGAAAAAGATATAATTATCAAAACAATTATTTTTTTCAGTTTCACGCTGTATCCCGCACACAGCAGGGTAGGCAGAGGGAATCTAGTATTAAGACGCTCCGTTCCCCATTTTCCGCGTGGCGGAACTCAACGCCGTACTTTACTTCGACACTCTGACCAACGGAACGTATGGCTTATTTGGTCGGGACACTTGGGTTTTTAAAGAGGCGCGAGTTCAAATGCCGCTATGTTCAAATTTTTATATGTTGTCTGATAAGTAAAATTATTACATTTTTTCGCGACCTGTAAACAGCTATTTATTTCTTGATATCTCAGCAGATCGAGGTTCCCCTAAAACGATATAGTATTAAGCTTCAGAGCCATGGTAGCAGAACTGACTAATTCACTCTCTATTTTGTCTTCTCTTAGTAATTCCTCAAGTATAGCACTTCCTGATAACTGTCCACGACTCATTTTATAAAAAAAACTATAATTCCAAGCTTAATTGGATAATATTGAGCGATGGCCGAAGAAATACTACAAGCTTGTAACAAGCCTATGTCGCGTTGAGCTTTACGCATAATTTTTACGATGACAGGTGCGTGTAGTCTTTTCAATGGCTAAGCTTGGACTAAAACAATCACTATTTGTGAAGTGGCGAGACCGATGGTATAATTTTTGTTTTACTCCCAATTACATAGCGACAGGCTACTGGAAATGAGAAATATATGTGATAAGTAATAATAATTCTTTGAACAAAAATGTATTAAGCGCGGTCGATTCGACTACGCGCGCCCGTTTGAAGGTTAAAATAGACGGTGCAAAAAATTGACTTGTGAAATATTTTGTGATACAGTATCTGAAAGTTAATATTAACACCACCCAAGAGCATTATCTAATTCACCACCTGTATTAGTATAGCTTTATGTTTTATTTGTATTTTGTGTACCTACTCTACGTGTAGGAGATCAATTTTGCTTTTATTTTGTATGAACTTCGCCGTGTAATTAAAACTTTTAGGGTACTTCAAGTGAATCTATATCCATGAAATTTGGCACGAAGTAAGAACTTAACTACTAGAAATATTAAAGAAGTAAGAACTAAATAAAGATAAAACATATAAAGCAAAAGGATAAACAATACAAATAAAGGAAAACATTCGAAAAGTGAATATTTATAGATATTTCATAGAAAAAAAATATTACAAACTTATATGTGTAGTTTATTTTGCAAGCTTAAGCTTGTCCCTTACGACACCTTTCCGTTATCACTCCTTTATTATATAATCTATAATCCTTTCACTCCTACCTATCTAAAGACACAGTGTAACGATCCATACCAGAACTAAAATGTATAGGTAAATAATATAATTAATTCAAAATAATAATAATTGATACAAAAATATTATAAATATAATTTATAACATTATTTAATTTATAGCTTAAGATAAATACAATCTTATTAATAATAGTTTAGTTCAGTTCCTTAATTACGCCTTCGGTTCACAAGTAATATTAAAGTGACGTAATATACCGTAAGTAAAACATGTAGATATAAAATTTATTTAATAAAAATAATTTTATAATTATATTTAGTCATTGTGTATTATATTTTCAAATAATTAATATTTTAATTATTGTAAAATATCATGTTGGCTGAATAAGCTATTGTCAAAGTCAAAGTCATATTTATCTCTGAAGCTTGAGCAAAGTAACACAGTAACAACAAGTAACCATTTTAATTAATTTACTTTATATTTATCGGGTTTTTGTTGTATGTATTTTCTATAATTTGATATTGATCCTTATGA
>DWQW01008902.1:0-13466 GCA_018249695.1 Heliconius erato demophoon
ATCTAACGATACCTCAAATATGTAAATCCGTTCAGCGGTTCTGGAGATACGAGGTAATAAAGAATATTACATACATACAAGATACGCGCGAAAAACATAACCCTTCCTTAGCAGTCGGGAAAAAAGGGTTTAATTATTTTGAATTCCCCATTTATTAGATATACTCATTAATTATTTTTATCTATATACCTATTCACCCCATATCCATCATACATGCAGTTTCATATTTTTCATAGACAAAATAGTCTATTTCACTCTCGCATTCATTGAAATGTTTAGTCAGAAGATACGCACAATCTCGTAGGACGTAGGCGAGCGTAGAATTACTATGACGTTCAAACGTAGCAAGTAGATTGCATCCATTCAATACAAGATTAAGTTACCTAATCATTTTTGAGCATAATATACTGTATATGAAAAATGATTACGTTATTTTTTTTCAGCTTCATGCAATATTCCGTATGTAGCAGGGTAGGTAGAGAAAGCATAGTGTTAAGACACTCCACTACCCATTTTTCTCCGAATTCTAGTGGCATTGCAGGTTGAGTGGTGAAACTCAACGCCGCACTTTGCATTGCTTTGACACCATAATGAAGAAATGATAATATTAAATTATTATTTGTTGTTAATGTGTTAAATCTAAATATTTCATTTCCTCGAGTGGGAATCGAATCCACAACACTTTGCAGTCAACGCTTGTGGCCCTGCGCGACTGGCCTCAATATTTAACTCTGTTGAATAATATATGCAATCAGAGTTATGAATGGTGTGTGTAATAACGATGTTACTAAACAAATGGAAAACAGTGAAGCCTCAGCGTTTGATGTGGCTTTTGAGAGATTAAAAATGGCCTTTTCATGCTTTTCACTGGCACCTAGGTTATAGAGTAAAGGCATTACATCCCCCCTAGCCGAGCATCCATTTTGATGATTAACTTCTGTGTGAGTTTTCATTTGAAAATATGATGCGCCGTTATATAACATATACGTCTGTAATGTTGTATACTTAAGTAGCACGTAGCGCATATATGCTAATGTGTGCATAAAATTTCGCAATATATTTAAAAAAAAACAGTTTCACGCTGTATTCCGCCTATAACCTAGTGCTAAGACACTCTGTTCCCCAATTTCTGACGAATTCTGGAGGCATTGCGTGTTGAGTCAACGCCGTGCCTTGTCTCGACACCGGAGAGAGGAAACGAAAATATAAATTTAAAGGAATATTTCATTTACTCGAGTGTGGATCGAATCCACAACCGCCGCGCTACAGTCACACCCGTGTGCCCCTGCGCCATAACGGACTCAATATATTTATTAATACTGTCAATTATTTTTTTGCCAATACATACAATATGTCACTATTACGATCTTATTGTAGCTTTCGGGATAACAAAGAGGTGTCAAAATAAAAACAAATGTCTCTTAATTTTATAAAATAATCACATAATAAGGACAACGACATATCCATTGTTTATAGTTTACATTTTTTTATTTTTCACAAAGTACAGTAGCCTAGGGATAGTAAGAAAGAACGGAGCGCCAAACGCTACGGCACTTGACTAGTAAAATTTTACGGGAAATATACAGGATGTAACGCGATCGACGGATCAACGGTTGTCTATGGGTAGAGGTCAGTACCTGTCCATTTCACTTATGTATGATAACCGATTTTCAGTGGTTCGGCAGAAAAAAAATGGATTCTTGATGAAAATTTGGCACATACGGGCTGTATTTGATATGAGGTTAGGAGAGGGACAGGAGAGGAAGTCAGAATGTTTAAACACTAAATTTCCTTTTGCTAAATGCGTGAAAAAACGAGAATTAAAAAAAAACACAAAATCATAACAAAACATTATAATCTCTATAACAAATCATTTGCAAACTTACAACCATATATGGAAATATATTGTAAAATTAATACGCAATAATCTGAATCAGTTTACATGGAACGTAATCGTGGGGCGCGAAACAAAGTGGATTTACGAGCGACAGCGCTTCCGAGTTCCGCACGATACGCACGGAGAACGCCTTCGTATAGGAAATTATTTGGCTCTAATTGTATGTTTGCGGGTACATTGGTTTGTAGATCGTTTAGAAATATGAATGTTTGACATTTTAATTATTTAAAAAAATAATAAATTCAGCTTCACGCTGTATCCCACACACAGCAGGGTAGGCAGAGGGAACCTAGTGTTAGGACACTCCGTTCCCCATTTTCTGCCGGATTCTAGAGGCATTGCGTGTTGAGTCAAAGAGCAGAACTCAACGCCGCGCTTTGCCTCGACACCAGAGCGAAGAAATGGAAATATAAATTTAAGTAAATATTTCATGCCCTCGAGGGGGAATCGAACCCACAACCAGTCGGTTTTACAGTCACACTTTGTGCCGCTGCGCCGACACACTCTTATAATAATAATAATAAATATACTTTATTGCACCTTAAAAAAAACAATGTAAACGCTTAAAAATCTCTTACTTATTTTGTAGTAAAAAAATCGAATGATATTATTTACTCAATATTTGATTTTAAAAGTGGTTATCTGAATGTTGAAATCACGATGTTTGTCGTTTCAACGGTTAGTTAAAAAATTTGTTTGTTCATGTAAGAGCTAAGATCTCTGGATCTATTGGTCCGATTTACTTATTTTTGGTTTTGTATGAAAGCTGCATTCTTCAGGAGTGCTATAGGCTATATATTACCTATGGTGTACTTCTTAGTTAAATAACGAAATAACAATAATAATGAACGCCATCGAATTGCTTCAAGCGCGTGCGCTGCAAGCATAATAAAATATATATGTCAGTACATTGTATGGAAAAAATGTTCTATATTATTAGTTCTAAAAAAAAGTCCGCGATACGGTATACCTATCTCTGAGTCACAACAAGATATTCTGTGACAAAAAAAACATTGAAAATTGCAACGTTTTTATTTGATAAAATAATTGAAACTTACGAGTGAAAGTTATTGCATTATCAAGGAAATTTTATGAAGAAATGCTCTGTCATTTATAGCATTATACGGCCGCAAGCATGGGCACGAGTCCAGCGGGGGGCGCCCTTGCCGCCGATTTCGTCCTCGCAAGCAGCCATGTACTGCTTGCACTTTCTCAAAATTATTGACTGTATAAATTATATGTAATCATTTAATTTATTTTGATTATCTTATAGAAAATGTAGCATAATTAAATAATTATAAGTAGTATGCGAACGAAGCCGCGAGTTTTTAATTAAGTTATTCCACATCATATACATATTTTACTTTGTAAAAACAAGGAAGCTAACAGACGCAACGTATACCACCTACATTTAATAATTTAGTAATGTTGATTTTATTAACGTTAAATAACAAGGAGGTCTCACAGTTTTGTTCAGATTAAATACAAATTTACTTGCTAGAATCACTTCGAAGTATTTTAATTTTAAAACAAAAAATAATGAAAAAGTGACTTGAAGAATTTTCTTAGTATATATGGGCTTCGTTGAGTGGATATATTGGAGTGTTAAATTAAGAATTATTATTGCATGTTCTATAATTTCGCATTACGTTTATATTGTAGCATATATCTATGTATATTTTCACTTATAAATATATATAAAAATATGTTAGCAATATTTATAAAAATAAATTTGTGAGATAGTATTTTTATATAATTGTGAGTTTAACGAATGAACTTTTCGTAAAGATGATACTTTTTTTGTCAGAGTTCATAATATAATTCTGGTGCCAAGTCAGGGGACCGTAGGGAACCTAATGTTAAGACACTCTGCTCCCCACTTTCCGTCGAATTCTGTAGGCATTGCGTATTGAGTGAAAGAACTCAACGCCGTGCTTTGCCTCGACACCAGAGCGAAGAAATGGAAATATTCAATATAGGTTTCATTTTCCTTGAATTGAGATCAGAAGCTGTCGCGCTTACAGTCATACGCTTCTACCCCTGCTTTATGACTGACCTCAAAACGATGCAACTTTGTATGCACAAAACTATACAACTTTGTATCGTTTTACTATAAAAGTATTAATAGAAGCTACAATTTTCCAACAATCTGTGCATTTGTCATGGGATTATTATTAAAAGCTTTCCTCAAATGCGTAATAACTTAAAAGGGTTTCGAATGAAATATTTATGACGGCACCGAGTGACATTAACCCGCGTTCCAATTCCCCCGTGTGGTACACGGCGCACTGGTGAATCGTTTCAGGAACTTATGTAAATAAACATGTTAACATAAAAGTATCTTTATTCAACATTAATATACAATAAACAAAATAACCATTAATTTTCATATAAGGAAAAATAGGTTAACTTTGAGGCCAGTCGTGGCGCAGGGGCACAAAGTGTGACTGTAAAACCCACTGGTTGTGGGTTCGATCCCTACTCGAGGAGATGAAATATTTATTTCAATTTATATTTCCATTTCTTCGCTCTGGTATCGAGGACAAGCGCGGGGTTGAATTCTGCCACTCAACACGCAATGCCTCCAGAATTCGGCAGAAAGTGGGGAACGGAGTGTCTTAACACTAGTTTCCCTCTGCCTACCCTGCAGTGTGCGGGATACAGCGTGAAGCTGATTTTAGATTAATTTTAACCACATACTGAACCAGGAATATCTTTGTTTTTTCAGTTTATCTCGCATGTAGCAATATAAGCAGAGGAAACCTCGAGGAAGCCTCTAGTGCTAAGACACTCCGCTCTCTACTTTCCGCCGAATTCTGGATGCATTGCATGTTGAATGGCGCTTCTCGATACCAAATTTCATTTCGTGGGTGCACAGTACAGTCACACGCTTGTGCCCTTGCGCCACGACTGGCCTGAAAGAATACTTAAATCTATTAAATCATATTAAATGTTCTACCTAATATCTAACAAGGTTTTTATAAATTCAAAGTGTACAATATTGCATACTAAATAAATTTATAAAAAGTCTAATTTCTCTAGCAACCGGCGATTGTTTCCATGTAAAACGTTTTTAATATACTTTTTAAAAGCTCATAAAGCTGCGAATAAACTTTTCTATAAAATGGCTATATTACTTCGGTGTTTAAAGTAAAATTCATTAAAAAAATATAGTGTTATTTACTTTTTATTTTAGAAAACATAAAAATATTCAAAGTCTAAGTCTGAGCGCTTGGACGATCTCCAAGTAGCGCGGGTTCAAATATCTTTTGCTTTCAAATTTTATTATGTTTTCTATAAAGAATATTTTCTTTCCCAAGTGTGGATAACACTTAAAAATGTAAATATGTGTTATTTAATAGTATACACTAAGTCAGTATATTAATTTTAACGTTAGAAATGCAAGCTGGGCAACTTGGGTCAGACCAGGAGTAATTTGGCTCGGGTATTCTGATAGCGTAAGCGTCAGTTATGTCTTACAAGTACTGATTATGAATGGAACTTCTAACTAAGACTGCAAGTGAAGCGTTGTAATATAAATTGGATTTATAATTCGATTTTAAAATCGTACTTATTTTATATCGTATCGCAAATCGTGGAAATTTAATTTGTTAACTTCACGCTGTATCCCGCACACAGCAGGGTATGCAGAGAGAACCTAGTGTTAAGACCTCCCGTTATCCACTTTCCGCCGAATTCTGAAGGCATTGCGTGCTGAGTGGCGGAACTCAACGCCGCGATTTGCCTCGAGACCAGAGCGAAGAAATGAAAATATAAATGTAAATAAATATTTCACTTCCTCGAGTAGGGATCGAACCCGCAACCAACAACAATTTTACAGTCACACTTGGTGCCTATGCGCGACGACCGACCTCCTAGAAGGTATATAAGAGTTAAATATGCATAATAAAGACCTAAAATATAATAAAAAATAAATAATGAATGAGTGAATTTTCAAAGAACGGTCGATTTGCGCCGCGTAGTCTCCACGTCGATGGATCTGATAATATGCAAATGAAACGCCAGATAACTTCAGTAATAATAAACCGTGCATATTAATCCAGTATTTTCATTTGAAATTCGTAACTACCTAAGAGTTTATAGTAATAATTATTGAATAATTTATGATGTCATTTTTATATATTTACATAAATAATAAGTCTAAAATATGTACAAGTAAGTTTAGATGTTTGTCTGTTCTTAATCCTAATAACTAAATAGATTCATCATATTTTATACTTATTTCAAAATTTATTGGTCAGATCTATAAATTTTATTTCCACAATTTGACTTTAATTTAGACTAGATAGAAGAAAGCTATTTAAATATAGTATATTATTCCACATATTAAGTTATATTTTTTTAGCCTCACGCTGTATACCGCATATAGCATGTCAGAGGGAACCTATTATTAAGACGCTCCGTTCCCTACTTTCCGCCAAATTTCAGAGACATTGTGTGCTGAGTAGCGGAACTCAACGACCTGCCTTGCCTTGTTACCAGAGCGAAAAAATTAAAATATTAATGAATAATTATTCATATCCTCGGCGGAGAATCAAACCCATAATCATAATCTGTATAGTCACATCCTTGGGCCACTGCGTTACGGAGGTCTCAATATACCATTCTATTATAACATTTTGTTTTACGAAAATTTATACACGACCATATTATAATAATTGCTTTTAATGGATCCTCTTAATGCAGGACCTTAATGCATACGTTTTAGTCATCCTATATTGAAAGAAAAAGGGGTTTACCAGTATGTTAATTACAAAAAGTGCTTTCAGTCCCAGCAGAATTATAAAAACAAGATGCCAATGCATATTCATGCATCTTTTAACAGCAAATTAAAATAAAATACGTATTTACTAGATAGTTGATAGCAGTCATGGAGACTTATTAGCAGGAAGGACTTTTAGTAAATTCGTAGCTAGAATTCTAGAAGCTTTAATTAAATTAGCGTATATCAACTTCACGCTGTATCCCGCACAAAGCAGGGTAGGCAGAGGTAACCTAGTGTTAAAACACTCCGTTCTCCCATTTTCCGCCGAATTCTGCAGGCATTGCGTGTTGAGTGCCGCCACTCGATCCCGCGCTTTGCCTCGACATTAGAGCGAAGCAATGAACATATAAATTTAAATAAGTATTTCATTACCTCGATTGAGAATCGAACCCACAACCAGTCGCGTTTAGAGGCCCACTTGTGAACCTGCGTAACGACTAGCCTCTAATTATAAGTGATACGTGATAGAAATTTTCGTAAAATTAAGGTATAGCGCGCATTGGTGACTTTTGTCACCGTGACTGTTGCGTCACTGCCACCGTGTACATCACCCTAAATGAAAGAGCGCGCATTCGGACACGTGACAATTGGGTGACTTTTTGTCCGCGGGGGATGGCAACACGCCCGTGACTCAAATGTCACCGCGTCCATAGGTTTGTATGCCCGTGCGCGCATTAGAAACTAAATGTCACTTCGTGTCCCCTCCACCTTGCGGTTTCCATACTAGTCGTCTTCCGCATAAACAAGAAACAGCAGCGTGCAGCTCCGAATTTTAATTTCAAGAATGGCGTCAATTTCATGTCCAAGGCAAAACGTGTGTTTTCATGAAGATGAAATAGACAACGACATACTGATTGACTAAAGTGAGTTGAGGCCGTAGCTCTATGACAAATCCCTAAACGATTATTTTTTCTACGTTTGCTTTTTTTTTCTATTTCTTAACATAAGTGCAAAAGACAACCATCTCTTGGAGATTCATTTTATCAAATGTAAAAAATTTCGTCACTGTCACCGCAAGTGCGCGCAGTAACGAAAAGCATGGTGACATGACAGTGACAAAGAATTTATTGTCACCCTGACAAAAGTCACCAATGTGCGCTATGAGTAATTTTAAATTTTGGTCTACAATAAATAACATTATCTACGGCATATTCTAATTAAAAAATAATATAATAGAATGAAGTATTCCAAACTCATTGGAGTTCAGCGAATGATTGCTTTGATTAGATATTTGCACTACAAATATATGATTTTTATTTAACAATTTTTTGATATTATTATAGTACTTAATTAACTTATATTAAGTTATTAACATATTTCAATAATAATAAATATAACGGAGACCAATCGTGGCGCAGTGGCACAAGCTTATGACTGTAAACGCGATGGGTTGCAGGTTCGATTCCCACTCGAAGGAATAAAATATTTAATTCACACACACTCAACACTTTTGCACTTTTATTAGATTGGAACAAATGTAATTTTTGTTTTGCAAGCTTAAACAAATATAAAATATGATAATTGTGCAAGGATATAAAAATAAGCTTGTCTTTGATGGCCATTGTGTAGAATCCCGTAAATCACTGGCCGGCCTCTGTCCAAGAGTAACAAATGAAAAAGGTTATTGTAAGTTGATATGAATGTTTCATGTAGAAAATCTTTTTTCCTTAAAGTCTAATAATAAATGAATATTAATAATATTAGAGACCAGTCGTGGCGCAGCGGCACGAGGTGTGACTGTTAAACCGACTGGTTGTGGGTTCGATCCCCACTTGAGGAGATGAAATATTTACTTAAATTTATATTTTCATTTCTTTGCTCTGGTGTCGAGGTTAAGCGCGGCGTTGAGTTCTGCCCCTCAACAAGCAATGCCTCCAGAATTCGGCAGAAAGTGGGGAACGGAGTGTCTTTACACTAGGTTCCCTCTGCCTACCCTGCTGTGTGCGAGATACAGCGTGAAGCTGATTTATTTTAATAATATTATTTTTGCGATACGTTAAGGATTAGGTAATCATGTAGGGTAAGGTTTTGTTTACTATTTAGTCTGTGTGAATTTTAAACTCCTAAGATAAAAATATTATATCATACATTTTTATATTCTATCAATGATGTCGATGTCAAGTCTAATGCTGTCATGTGAATGTAAATATTACTTTACTATAAATAATGTTTGCATATATACAAAACACAAATAGTAGAAGGTCGTGTCGTCGTAACGGCTCGTGTCGCAGAAGCACAAGCAATGGAGACTGTAAACGCGATAGTAGTGGGTTCAAACCGCTCAAGTTAATGTAATTTTTAATAGTTTCATTTCTTCGCTCTGGTAAAAAGGTAAAACGCGGCGTTTAGTTCCACGAGATATCGTCAGAAACAGAAGTGCTAATGGAGAATGGAGTATGTTACCATTAGCTTCTCAGTAAAAAAAAAGCAAATCCTCCTCCTCCTCCTTGTATTATCTAGGATAAATATTTCCTTCAGTACTTTCAGTGTGCGAGCCCATTTAGAACAGCTAATTATATTTTATTAGACATAATACGCTCATGTGAGATAATTTTGGCGGTTCCCTGGAAGCCGTAATTATCGTTTTGTTAACAAGCGCCGCCGGCCTCGTATGCATTATTTTACAGCTTAATTTATATAATTAAAATGTTTACACAGTATATGTGAAATAAATGTATTAAGAGAATGAGGCCAGTTGTGGCGCAGGTGCACAAGTGTGTAAATGTAAACGCGACTGGTTGTTGGTACGATTCCTACCGGAGGATATGAAATATCTAATTCATTTCTTCGCTCTGGTGTAGTGGCAAATGTATGGCGTTGATTTCCGCCACTCAGCGCGTAATACCTTCAGAATTCGGCGGAAAGCGAGGAACGGAGTGTCTCAACACTATATTCTCTCTGCCTATTTAAAAAATAATACTAAAATACATAATTATAATTAATATCAAACAATAGTAGTAGTAAATAGCACAGTAGCCAGTAACAACTGGAAATATAAAGGGAGCATGTAAGTAATTTGAATAAGACGTGCAACAGAAGTAACGGCAACGGCCAAACGGAAACGGAAAAACGAATCGCGGCGCAATTTACGAGTGTTCCTTCCGAGACTTGGCATATTAACACATCGACCGACGCCGGCCAAATAGCCAAGTTATTTGTATGAGTGAAATCAATGTATTATGACGTCACTTACTTGGTGGTGTTGTGTTTTACATGATTAGAGTATTTATTTACAAAGATAATATCATATTATAATGTATTATATATTTTTTTTACTTACTAATTAACAGTACTTAGTATTTCTCAAGTGTAGTTAGTTACGTAGAGTGACCTTAGTGTTAAAACACTCCACTCTTCATTCTCCGCCGAATTCTGTAGAAACGTCGCCCTTTGTGATTGGTTGCTAATGATTTTAATAATAATTGGAAATTGTTGAATGTTACACCTGCAAGATTTATAAGTTGCTCATCATTACAGATAGATGAAAACCCAGTAAAAAATTTTTTTTTTGCAATCGCCACATCTGTGTCTGTTTTTTTAGGGGTATTACAATTTTTTCTTAATTTTATTGTATTTTTTTATATAAATAGTTGAGTTGTCTATTTCTGTTTGTATTTCTGCATCACATACTTCGCTATAAATATATCTATTACATGTAAATGTATTTGTTGCATAGTAGAACAAGTGCAACTGCTGTGACTCATTTTTAATAACTTAGTAAATATATAGAGTTTAGATAAGTCGAACAGATTACTTTGACATTAATAAGTGACAAAGCCTTCATTTTTTCTACTTTTGGCCACCACCAGCGTTTATAATACCCCACCTAGTACTACGCACCCTGCCAATAGGTATTCCTCAATCAGGGCTGTGTGATCAAGAGCTTGGAACTGCCTTATTGCCTATAAGTGTCACCGTAAATGTCAATTGTTGAACTTTATAAGGTCTACTGAGTAATAAGGCTGTTCTATTTGACCCGTATCGTTATTCGTTATGCATCAATTTTAAATGTGAAATGACGCATAGAAAGACTTGAAGAATTCCATTTTTCCAAGTTTTGGCATTTCTTTAGCAAAATAGTCTAATTTGCTAAAATATTTGAACAATAAAGTTATTAGAGAATCAAATAAGGCCTATAATAATACGCAATGGCGTTGCCATAGCAACTGATTCCGGTGATTCTTTTTTAAAAAAATCAATAAATCAAAATCAGCTTCACGATGTATCCCGCACACTGCAGGGTAGGCAGAGGGAACCTAGTGTTAAGACACTCCGTTCCCCACTTTCCGCCGAATTCTGGAGGCATTGCGTGTTGAGTGGCAGAACTCAACGTCGCGCTTGTCCTCGACACCAGAGTGAAGAAATGGAAATATAAATTTAAATAAATGTTTCATCTCCTCGAGTGGGGATCGAACCCACAACCAGTCGATTTTACAGTCACACTTTGTGCCCCTACACCACGATTTGCCTCAACTTGACGTATTAATATACAGATAACTAACACGTACAAAATATATATAAAATAGATATAAACAAAATGATTTGTTCAAATAAAATAAATAATAAATACGTTATTTGAATAAGATAAAATGAAAATTCAAAAACAAATACCGCCAGTATTTGCCAGTACTATTTCCGTACTGGTGTATCAACACGCCGCAAAAACCTTTTGCAATTTATATGCACAAACTTGACGCTCTAATGACATGATGCGTTAATAACGAAAGCTATTAAACTGAACTGGTCACCTTTGTTTTTATGGATGTAGAACGATTGGAGTTTGCATTAGAACATAAATGTAAAAAAAAATTACAGGTAAAGCGAATTTATGATAGCGTTAAGTATCCCAATGGATCTGTCTTTAAATAAACAAAAACCTTAAATAAAAAAGCATATCGGAAAGAGCATATTAACTTTTGCATAGCATATTGACTTGAATTTTTTTTTTCAGCTTCACGGTGTATCCCGCACACAGCAGGGTAGGCAGAGGGAACCTAGTGATAAAGCACTTCGTTGCCCACTTGCCGCCGAATTTTTCAAGGCATTGAGTGTTGAGCGGCGGATCTCAATGCCAGGGCATTGAGATCCGCCGCTTCCTGCTTTTGCTTTGGTGCCAGAGCTAAGAAACTAAAATATTAAGAAATAATAATTCATTCTCTCGAGTGGAGATTGAACCTACAACCGTCGGGCTTAAGTCACACCCTTGCGCCCCTGGGCAACGACGGCCTCTGTGTGACCTGATGAGGGCCTCGACTTGGAAATATGAGAAAAGCTAAGAAACTAAAATATTAAGAAATAATAATTCATTCTCTCGAGTGGAGATTGAAACTACAACCGTCGGGCTTAAGTCACACCCTTGCGCCCCTGGGCAACGACGGCCTCTGTGTGACAACTCTGTATGAGGGCCTCGACTTGGAAATATGAGAAATTATAATAAGTTATCAAATTTAATATTGCACGTAAGGGGCCGTTCAAGTATTACGTAAGCATTGTAGAGGGGCGGAGGGGTCTTGGGTTTGCTTATTTTTGACGTGTTCAATGAAATATTTTTAAGAGGATTGCTTATTTTTGATGACATAGGGGAAGGGGGTGCATCAATAATTGCAAAAAAATTGCTTACGTAATACTTGAACGGCCCCTAAAATTCGCTTTCTGGTTTCTTTATTCATATGAATCCGTCATATAATAATAACGGAATCGCTATAACAATATAATAAAGTTAATTTATGTTTGATAAGCACTACCACATAGTTAAGCCAAGTTAGGATCTTAATCTACTAAAATAGTTTTCAAAATCCACCTATCATCAAGTAGGTACTGTTTGCGCTTCATTCTAGAGCAATTTATCCGATGTTCAAAGAGATTATTCTAATTAAATTGTATCTCAATCAATGCTAACATCGAGATTGGGACAAATAATTGGCGTCCAATGCAATTTGGCAACGATTCATACGGTGTGAGCGGATAACTTGGTAGTAGGTAAGCAGATGTTATAGAAGCTTACGCAAGAAGCAAGCTCTGGTGCTTACACAACATATTAATTATTGTTAATATAGCATTAAGTTTAATAAAATAATTTTTATTTATTAAGAAAACGTATAAAAATTTGAACATAGCGGGGATTTGGTTATTGGACGGTTTCCAAATTTTTCTAATGTTTATACGTTTTCTTTACAAGTATTTTTCTTTCCTAAGTATGTGATAATACTTTAAAAATATTGAAAATAAATTATTTTTCGTAATATGTCTGTGAGCAGGGATGATGAAGTGTGTGAAAAAATTGTATAATAAGAGCCAAAATCTAATTCAACACCAGTGCTACTCAACACGCAATGCCTCCAGAATTCGGTAGAAAGTGGGGAGCGGAGTGTCTTAACACTAGGTTCCCTCTGTCTACTCTGCTGTGTGCGGGATACAGTGTGAAGCTGATTTAATTTGATTTAATTTTTACTATATTTACAAATAAGCTTACTTGGATATCATATTAGTGGTTACGTTCATTTTTACTTTCCAATTTTCCATATATTGATAGGATTTAGGTATGGTTAAATAAAGAATAAGTAAAATACTTGTGTCATTATTATATTAAAGCGTTTTATTTTGTTATGCTTCATTTATAATTAAAAATTCAATAAATATACATTTATAGATATTTCGAAAATAATATATATATATATATATATATATATATATATATATATATATATATATATATATATATATATATATATATATATATATATATATATATATATATATATATATATATATATATATATATAT